>JZLH01S0117517.1:27564-38638 GCA_001188425.1 Eucidaris tribuloides | reverse complement strand
ATAAACTGTGCATCATTCATTCTTGCTGCAATTTTATTCCTCCAAAAAGCAATTGTCATTGGATTTTTTTTTAATGTTAAACTAATGACGGCACAGCTTTTTTCATCACCATTTCAGGTTCTCTCCAGCTATACAATCATGTAATGACACAATAAATGCCCTTTTCACTTGCAAAGCACTGGGCAAGACTTTTCCCAAAATTTACTCGGTTTGATATCTCAAATCTCAAAAAGTTACTAAAAAAAAAATTATCTGGAAAATAGATGATTCATAAAAATGCAGTACTGTTCAATATTTGGGATTCACACAACTTATAGTTTTTAAAATATGAATGATGAATGAGAAGTCTATGGGTCATTTGCTCAAGTTGTGTGCATACTGTTAGTCTGTACTCCAGACACTGGTTGCAGCTTTCATCGGCTGAACTTTGTAAAGTCTGCCCGCCTCTGCTCTACACGCTTGATACTGATCCAACTGTGCTGGTGTGGGTTTCTGAGCTGTAAATCGTTGATCAGCAGTTATTGATTTCTCACAAGATGATACACAAATCACATCTGGCATTCTGATTCATGTTCAGTCATGTAAAATTCAAATTCAACATAGGGTTAGGGTTAGTGTGGGTAAATATGAATAAAAATTTTCAGAAATTTTATACTTGCCCTTCGAGGTGGAATAAATGTGGATTTACTCCGCAATGGCGGGAATTATGGAAGCGTTATCAGTGGACAGTCAAGTTTGCACTGCAGTACATTCGTAAAACCTGTTTTTTCTTCAAAAAACCTGTCTTTATATTGCTCTGTGGCATAAAATGCTTCTGTTGGTGTTGTGGATAGTGGGGGAGGGGTTGTGATGATGATGTAGTGTACGTAGACCCCAGGACTCAAATGAATGAGTGGACGCAGGATTGTACCATTCACTGGATTTTATTGGTGTCAATACAATCACAAAAGAAAAACCCTGCAAGAAACAGGAAAAACAGTACCAATTACATGGCATCCAAACATGACATAAGATCACACTCTCAAGTATAACTGTTTCATTTCATCTTATTTTATCATTAGCTGATATTACCAATCATTTAAATGTTATGTAAAAACGTCAACTCCAAAGTTCCAACTTCAACTTAAAACTTCATAACATCATTTACAATTTTCTTTGTAATTAACTCTTCCTCATATCGACTGTTGTCACTATTTCTTTAAGGTGCAACATTCAAAAGGAAATGTGTCACTATTAGTTTAAAAACTCAGCAATACGTAAATATCGATGTGATTCATTTGACTGAAAAACTTCAAAACATCATATGGATAATGCCTAATAATTATTATGAGTATTCACTCATACCGTAACTTGAACAAGTGCTGTTTCACAAACAAAAGTCTCACAAATATGTTCTCTACTTTCTTCCCACTTAATGCAATTCAAAAGCACTTCCCACATAATATCTGTGCTTATTTTTATTATGCTAATGAATGCCATTGTTGTCAGTGCAGATTATATAATAGCAGCATGATACAAGCACATTAAATTGACTTCAAATCTCATGGACTCGATATCCAAACATCTTCAAATATTATTTCCTTGAATATCCAAACTCCATAGGATATCCAAATGACTATTCATTAGATACGTGAACTAGTATTGTACAATGAAACTCTACTCAACATCATCTCAACTCGCATATATCATCTACATATGCACTCGAAATCGATTTACTCGTCTCATGGCGACTAAAATAACTCATGCACAGTTGCACACCAAATGGTTACTTTCATGTCTGTCTGTGTAAACTTCTTCATTACCAGATGCTTATTACAGCAAATTATTTTTGTTTCTAACTGCAACTTGAATAATCATTACGATAACTCAATAACTAATTAATGCCTACCCTAAGTCAGGCAGCAACCAGCTCTCTGGAAGTATGAACCCTCATCCTCGGACAACATGAGAACACCAGCATTGGACCCGAGAGCTGAACAGCTGCGCATCTCACCCTTAAATAAAGAAGTGCAGATTTATTCTCGTAACTATCATAATGTTCAATTAAATTCATAAAATTATAATCACTCTCTTATCATATCAACTTGACATCAACTTCTCATCAAATCACAAACTAAATTACCTAACGACGCCTTGAATTACATATTCGCATGTGAACTGTTCGTACATTGAAACGATTATTGGTTACTATAGTAATGCTGCCATGTTGAATTATTTACTCACGGCCAAGGGCGCCGCCATCTTTGATTCTTTATTCACATTAAAACACCCTCCACCTGAATGTATAATGTTAGTCATCCAAAAGTGCAAAGTTACACTATCAAAGTACAAAATCAATTTCACAATACGTATTATCTCTGCGGATGTTATGGATATCATAATTATCCATATCCCAATCTTCTTTCGTTAATTTCAACAGTCCAATTTCAACTAACGTAGCTCTCAACGACAACAAATTTGGCCTAACGTTAACGTTAAATAAATTTCATCCGATGTCTGTCATGCATTTATCAAATACAATTAAACTGTCACCGATTTTCATAAATGTCTCCCATATACTGTCTAGAACAAAGTAAAAGTTACGGAGGACACTTACAATTTCCTTGTCCAAAATAAATCAGCTGAATTACATCTTACTGTGACAGTAAAAATGTCCAACACCGACCCATCGTCACGCAGGTTTGTATGTAGTGACAGAGTGCGATGTCGTCTGACGTCCAGTGCAGTGCACAACAAACGCGTACAAATCTTCCGCGGTACGTAGAACCACACGTAGGGTTCATTAGTATGCAAACTACGATCACTATCATTGACTCGTATTCATCCGCCTAATTTCTGTTTCTATCTACGGCTAAATTACTCAAAAGGTGTTGAAATTAATCTTATCACTCCTTTTTCTAAACACACCAATTTAATGTACCAATCTTCAATTACCAATTACAGATGTACATATTTATCACAAATATAAGGAACTCCATTAATTCCAAACATGAATATCAGATTCTCACATCAGTGACATGACTGTCTGGAATGCCGAAACATTGCATTTTCTTTACTCTAATTACAACGCGCATTCAACAAACAATACTTTGTGACAAAACTTGTTTGGCAAAACTCCTCAATGGTAATAAAATCACAAATAAGCTATAGTCTAGAACAAAGTGTTTTCATTACTTCCTCAATTTTCATTTTCCGTCATTGGTGTGTTTCCATGTGTATATCATTTCGAAGCATAGACCATCTACTTTCAAAATTACATGATGCATAACAAAATTTAATTGGATGACCTTATATGGTTGTGGGTCATGCACAGACACATGCACACACACACACACCTGGAGATACATACATGTACATATTCATGTGTGTATGTGTATACATGTACCTATATAATCTATGTACAATACATGTATATTTATGTGTATTATGCATGGCATTAATGGTACCTTTTTTACCCCCTACCAGTAATCATTGCATTTAAACAACCCAATGTGTTTATTACGTTGAATAAACACATTAATTCTGTGACATTTCATTTCTTCTTTTTGCACAGTTTGACAATGAAGTGGAGGCAGAAACGAAAGAGCCGTTGTCACGGTTACGGATAAGCAGCGTCAAGTTTGAAGGCATTGAGGACGAGGATGACAGACTTGATAGTAAAGAGGCGACAGACGTGGTTTGATAATAACAAAAAGAAAGATACTATTGTGAGAAGTCTTCCAATTAGACGTAGGCTGGATTAAAAATGTAGTGGAAATAATGAAAATAAAGATATTGGTCCATATTCACAAAGGAAGTTTAACTTAGACCCCATTCACTTTATGTGCTTTTCTTAGCCGTACAAAGAGGTAACAAAGATTAGAATTAGATTATCACTAGCCGTACACTCTGTGCTTTGTTCGGCGAAGATCAAAATTTGCTTCATTCAGTGAGCAAAAGAGATTCTTTCGGCGGAAGCAAGTTCTTTCATTCGACGAAACTGGAAACAGTAATGGTGTACACGCAATTTCTTCAAAAGAGCAAATTAACTGGATAGTAATCAATGTGATGGGTGACCTTACTAGGCCAACTTGCAAGTACTGGGTCATGGGTCAATAAGCTTGAGTAAAGCTTAAATTTGACCTTCGTTGATTAAAGGCATTGGATACAGATGTTTCCAGTTTAAAAAATCTGAGCTACATGATTCCCCATGCTACTGTGTCTTTATATGGTGCCTAAAATGAAGCCGTGAAAAAATTTGGCTGGTGTAAAACAATCATTAAGTGCTTTAAAAAAAGTGAAAATATTGAGAGAACCATTCCAAGCGTTTTCTCACATAGACTGCTGTGTTGCAAATTTCTATCGCCCGATATAGAATTAATGTGCCAATTGTATCTGCACATATATTACTAGTGACTAAGCATAACTGCCAAAACTTTGTGTTGTAGGGTGTTTAATTTGTTCCATTCAAACACTGTCAGATATGTCAGATAGCAAAGTTCTGAACATTTTTTAACGGGTCTTCCACAGTGTTATATAGTGTCTTAAACATGAACGGTACTCACCCTTCGTCAGTGCAATGTGTTCTTGGCTTCATAGTAATGAAGATTAACTACTCTCCATTTGAACGAAGAAGTCAATAGTTTGAACAGAGGTCTTAGACACCAGAGACGCTATTGTTTTGAAAAAATGTAGAAAATAACCATATCATTTCGAATCAAGTTGAAGTAGAACATACATTACAGAATGCAAAAAGAATTTTCATATAATATGGCATCATATTTCATACCACAATCACAAGAATTAAAACTTAAAATCCATAAAGAGAAACATCTTATTTGAAATGAAATGCTTTTCTGTATGGTAGTATGTACCCAGATATAAGACACTTTGGGCATGTTGCATAAACCTGATCTTAGACAAACTTTTTTTATGGTAAAATGGTATTAATTATACTAACGCAGAGTTATTCATATTTATGAGAGAATTCTCTGGTTATGTTGAAGACTTATGCAACAGGCCCCATGTCTGCAAGGTGAACCACCTTTGTTGTAATTTGGACCGATTAGATGTAAAAATATTGTACACGTGTGTAATATCTCATCATTCCCGTCCTGTATATCAAGCAAAGTCATAAGCGTATGCAAGGGGGGGGTGTTTGAGGTGTTCAAACACCCCCCTTTAGCGAAGGGGGGTGTTAACACCCCCAAACACCCCCTTTTCACGCCGAAATCACCCCCCTTTTTTCACGATATCACCCCCCCCCCCCCTTTTATCGTAAAAAGAAGGGTGTTTGAAAATGAAAATAATTGAGATTTTTTAGGGATTTTTGAAAAAATAATTACATGACAAATTTTTGACCTGGATTTGGGAAAAAAAAAATTTGTCACTCCTAACCCCCCCCCCCCCCCCCCCCCCCCCCTCGAATCGAGTTTCGGCGACTTGGCTGTGACCGGGAAAATGTGGAACCTAGATTTGGCTGCGGAAAAAACACGCTTTGGAAAAATCCTGTCGTAGCAACTATAACAAAGAAATAATATCAATACTGAATGGTAGTTTTAGCATTTACAATAGAAAAATACTTGATTAGTTTGGTCAGGAAGCTTAGTTGATTTATGTGCATGAAATACGGGTAATTTTTTGTGTAAAAAGTAAAAAAAAAAAAGTGAACTGTTGCAACAAAATCCACAAAAATCAGGTGTGACAATGATGAGATGTGATTTTTTCATAGATTTGACTGAACTAATGACACAAGAATTTTGCATGATTGTTGTTTGCAAAATAATGATATTTTGACTTGAAAAGACTTAAATGTATAGCTGGTGGTCCTTAATGGTAATTTCCACAGTCCAATTGAGATTGGCAAACTTATGCTTCACGTGAAAATATAATAAATTGGCATGCATTTGATATCAAAGATTGCATTGGGTGCATTGCAACTTATTCTCACAGCAAAAGCAAAAATTGCGGATCTTGTCCTAAAAGTTTTGGGCTTCCATTAAATGACAGTGGCATCACCCTCTTTCATTCCCTTACTTCAAGTCCCAGTAGCTTAAGCTCACCCGGTGTTATGGATCTGAGAATTTTGGGATTAGATTGAAGTCAGGTTAATAACTCCAAGAAAAAGCTCGCCCATTGCATGGACAGGAATATGCTTGTGTGGCAATGAAAAAGAATGATTGCAGTAGGAATATTTTGAATTTATTTAAGTGACCGTTTGATGTTTGATTTTGACGCTTATGACATTCATTTTGTGACCATTTTGACTTAAATGCCTTGGCCGCAGCTGAATTACTTTTGGGTGTACAGTATATCTATGACAATGTAGTAATGATAAATACGGGCAAATATGCTGATGTTTGTGAACTAAATGCAGAAAGTTTTTTTATTAAATGAATACCTATGTTTCTACAAAGAAGAAATGTGTCTAGAGCGACCAAGTGTATGTAAAACAAATGATACACAATGTGTAGAATATCCCTCTTAAGTAGAAAAACATTTGCGTTCCCATTGTGCTGTTTTAACTGATGATCAGAGGAAGAATTAATATCTGCAAAAATACATGTATATTAATAAAAACTATATGTTTAGAAAAGTTTATTATAATTTTTATAATTACATCACCAATATCAAATGATGTACATGTATTGTTCATTTTATTTCTAGTTTGCGAGTGGAACAATGATTTTTGTTTTTCTGTATTTGCATTTTTAAATAGAGCCATGTTTTGTGGCCTTGCAGGTATGCCCTACTGTGTACATTGCACGACTAACAGGTTATTTAATTGTTTATTTTTTCTGTTGTTTTTTGTTAATTCTAATTTTGGTTTTGTTGTTTTTTTAGGCTTCATGCTTTTTGTTGACTCAACAAGGATGGAAACTAATTTGTTTGTTTAGTTTTATTTCCGCAATATCATAAATAAATACAATACAAAGCATCAGAACTATTTAACAATTTAAAATACGTATACACTACGGCGATAGCCTCTATTTCACAGCAGCATTACAGAATGCCCTGTCTTTCCATTATGCTGACAAGTCAAGAACATGATTTTAAGGTATGGAGAGCTTCAATTCAACATTAACAGAGGAGTTCATGTAAAAGAAATTAACTAATTTTCTTTCATAATGTATAGCCATCCATCATACTTAGAATGTTATTTCCGTTTTCCCTAACAATGTTAGGTGAAGGACAGGCATTGTGTGTGTGAAAAAATACATGTACTGTATTGGCGTAAAATGCAAAGAACATTACATGCTAATAGTACAATTCCAACTCAGGACAATTCAATTATTTAAACAATGATACATGTATTAGATGTGTAATGGTTTAATAAAGTTTAAAAACGCCGTTGGCTACGGGAAACACGGATCTGTCCTGTGGTTAACTCTATGGGATTTTTCAGAATCTCGGAGGCACAGGTTAATATTTAATAATTATTTGTTTTTCCGTGGGATTAGGGGATGAGTGACTGTTTTTGTGTTCAATATAGAAGTAAATTTAGGTAAGCTAATTCTGCTGAATTGGCAGTTTTGATTGCAGTGTACTAACAATTTTCTGTATCTTAAATTTTACATGTTTAGGTTTTAAGCACTTAGGCTATTGCTATCTTTGAACAGTCCAAGCAGATGTGTATCTAACCTACTTACTAACGCAACCGAGCTATCCAACTAACTAAATCAATCAATTAATCAATCTATCCAATGATGAAATTAATTTTTTTAAAAAGAACATCAATAACTATGAACAAATATAACAAAGTTTATATTTGGATTTCATTATTCAACTCTGTGTTTGCAATGTTGATCGATGAATATTACTTGGAATATAAAATAAGATGGAAAAAAAATGCTGTCTCTCTTAAATCATTAGAACCCTATGACTTTTCTTGTTTTATATGGTGTTAAACACTTTGATCCTTAAGTTAGTCCTAAATATATTTTTATAATTAAAAATATAATATCAAATTTTTTTTTTTTTTTATTCTACTTCAGAAAACTGAATAGAAGAAGAAAGCAAGTAAAAAAAAAATCAAAGTTATTGTGTTTGATGAATCAGTCAGGTGACTTTTGAAATTAATGTGTTGATCCTGGAATGATATTTGAATAGATGATTGCAGAAGAAATCAATATATAGGATAAACTAGTCTTTTTTTTTATTGAATCATTCCAATGAAAGCATATAGAGACACTTAATGCCAAGATAAACCAGTTATGTTTATATTCTCTTCATGATTTAACCAAATGAAAGTAACTTCGTCTCTCAGTTGAAGCAGTTTAAATGCTTCAAGAATTAAAATCCACAATTTATTATTTGACTTTGAAAACATACAAGCATTTGCAAAAACTGTTATTTGTGACTGTATATTTGTAAATCAGGTCTAACTTTTTACCATCAAGCCACAAAAATTTAATGTAATGAATCACAGAATATGTGTATGTAATGAACAATTTTGCCTTTGTGCCATTCTTGTGGGTTTTTTTTCAGATTATAATATAGTGAAATCTTATATGTATTGGCTAATGTAGAAAATCTGGGATGTTTGCATTTAATACTAATATATATTTTTGAAATAATGTAATTGCATTTTCATCATATAACAGGTATGTTTGTGTATATACAGATTTTAGAGATGTAGTCAAAATATATAGACAAGTAAGTTAACCAAATGGCAAGTGTATTGATCCTTTATCAGTGAACTATATTCTAGAAATACCTGTAACTGCATCAGTGGAAAGTGCAGAAATTAGTCATTAATTTTGTGAGATAAATCCTGAAACACAGGAGAATATGAGAAATTGTAAGGTCATTATTAGGGACATGTTCCGTGATATGAAGCAAATGTCGCCAGAAAGTCTGACCACAAAGGTTGAATAGCAGGGTTGGAAGTGAGCTGACAGTTCCGAGTCGGGCGAGGCCGCTGGAAAAATATTGTTCCCATAGACTTTGAACACGTGACTCGTCCGAGGCCATGCCAAGGCCGGCAAAATGTGCTCAAGGCTGGCCTCGACTCCATTCTGGTTGAATAGTTTAATCGCGTGATGAGCTCAATTGTTTCAATGTCAAAATCAGAAAGACAATTGTAACGGCTTTGGTTGAGAATCACTATTAAAATGTGGTATAAGAGTGCAATAGTATTTTATCAATGCTGTCCCTTTAAAATGTAAATATTTGCAGTTTCCAGTTGTTTTTGGTGTACATTAATGATGGTGGAAATTCATCATTGTAGTAACATTGTCTTCTAGGCATACACCCCACGCAAAGTGCTTACTGAGCCATAATGTACTTTAAAAAAAGCTCAAAGCTAATAGGATATATGGGTTTAAATCCGCTTATATTATATTTTGATTAATAAATTATATGATGATTAGTATTAGCTCCTAGTATCAGCCCCAAGGTTATGAGATAACTTGTAATTCAAAAAAAAATGTCAAAATCAGAAAGACAATCTGTAAAGGCTTGTTAGATACTATTAATGTGTAAAGGAGTGCAATAGTATTTTACAGATGCCTGTCCCCTTTAAATTGTAAAATTTGCAGTTTCCATTTGTTTTGGTGTACTTTATGATGTGTAATTCTCATAGTATAAGGCATGTCTTCTATGCATACACCCACGCAAGTGCTTATGCTGCACATAAAAGGCTCAAAGCTGAAGGCATATGGGGTTTGAATCACCGCTATGATCGGGTTTGTGAGTGTACATACTGGTATCTCAGCCAAGGTGATTGAGATAATATTTTTTTAAATGCCATGTATTATATAACATTGAATCGACGTGTGAAGCTACTCGCGTTTATCACATCAAATGCTTAAAAATCTCACATACTAACCATTGATCTATAAGATCTTCTTCTTACACCTAATTATCAGATTTTGTGCAGTGTGTTGTTGTTTTTTTTTTTGTGTGTGTGTGTGGGGGGGGGGGAGGATATACCCTCAACTTTTCCACTTACTGATGTCACCCCAGTGAATTGACAATTAGTCCATCTAGTCATTTATTATTGCATTATATTAATGCATACATATTTTCAATGTGTGGATACCATATACAATACACGCATATATTTTAAGGATTTTTTTACTCTGGTATCAACGGTCTTCTCTGTCATGATTTACTGTAATTTCCCTGAAATTGTCACGCCGATGTTATGTTCAAGGACTAGTTTCATTGCAGAAAATTGAATGGAACATATTTCCATGTGGCATATACTCTCAATTCAGTCACATTGGAGCTGTGATGTAGTAAATTATTCAGAGGATTGGAAGGATTACAAGAAAATCATTACAGGACTGCAAGTCTAGCCAGTCCAGTGTATTTGTTTGATGAAGAATATCCCACCATTTTCAATATTTCCTTGTACAATGTAAAAGTTTAAAAGTAATACCCACCAAGATTGTTGTAAAAAAGAAAATAATGTAAAAACAACTAGGTGAAAAAATATACATTTACATGTATATATATTATCACCGAAACAAAGAAAAGTTTTCCGTAGAATAAGATTGCTATGATTCAAATCTTATACGGGTTATTTTGTTTGAGAATTTCAACAAAATCCTTACAAAGTTTATTTTGACATCAGTTTAGCCTTGTTAGCTTCTCCGGCCAAATCGGTCAACATTAAGGGTATCAAGCATTGGAACGCACTCATATAGTCACAACAAAAAATGTAACGGTCACACTTGTATATCAATTTAAAACGTAGCATTTATTTTGTCGGCTCAAAAACTATCTGGCGAATGAATCGGTGAGTAAACACTGTAATAACGATGTACTTGTGTGTTGCAGTAAAATTGTAGTGAAAATGACGTAGAAAAAGGAAGAGTGTAATACGTGGAGTAGAGTGTAGAGTGAGTGGAACTCTAGAGTGAGTGTTCACTGAAATAAACAAAGAACTATAAAGTTTCATAAGTGATAATGTTATATACAATAAAGCGTATAATATGCTTAATTAACTATAATAACAA
Organism: Eucidaris tribuloides; assembly: GCA_001188425.1. Classification (NCBI taxonomy): domain Eukaryota; kingdom Metazoa; phylum Echinodermata; class Echinoidea; order Cidaroida; family Cidaridae; genus Eucidaris; species Eucidaris tribuloides. Next base: position 27,695 of record JZLH01S0117517.1, on the reverse strand, counting down.
ATGATATCACTTGTTGTTTCTAAACAATTAATACAGTAAATTGTTTGGCGACATAAACCACATAGGCATAATTAACATCCATGTGTTTTGGTTGTAGGCAATAAAATGGCGTATCATGTGTATAATTATCT
>JZLH01S0117485.1:0-12500 GCA_001188425.1 Eucidaris tribuloides | reverse complement strand
AGATTTTGGGGGGGCAAAACGAGTTTTTGCCCCCCAATGTGGCCCTGAAGGCTAAAATTATCAATTATTTTAATGAGAAAATGAACAATAAAGAATTTCTGTTTGACAATTGTCAATTTTCATAACTAAAAAATGCAAAATTTTGCGTCCCTGATCGGGGACTATAAATTTTAGGTGTATAGAGGTAACCTCGGTCCTTCGAGAGAGTGTGCCCCGTGAACATACTTCAGTAAAACCCTTTCATTTGCCTTTTCTTCTAAGCTTTTCTAGGGCAATGTAAGAATATTTATCATGCTCAATCAATGTGGGTCACGTTTAATGCTTTTAATGAATACATTTCAGACTAACCGCAAAGCAAAGTGAAAAGTGCTCACCAGTGTACGTTATGTTCATGAGAATTGAAAAATTCACGGATGATTCTATGCTCTCGCCTCGTGTTGTTCGGCATTTATATGATGTATAATAAACTAAGACTAATGAGACCGGGGGGAGGCGACTGTACCGTCGACAAAAAAAAATTGAAATTGGAACTAGGAAAAAAAACGGTTAAAGCTGCATTAAAAATGGGCAGCTGTGAAAAGAACAAATTTAATATTCAAATTAAAAGCAAAACACAGTTTAATTGCTAACGGTATCTTTTTTGTTTGTTGCTTTAGAAGCACGTGCCGCAATTTCAAAAATGCACAACATTTGGCGCGCTCCGGCGCATGATTCATTCTAAGTTTGGAAAGTATGAACGATATAAATGTTAGTGCTGTATTTACCGTAAAATTTAATTAGTTTTGTAGCTGCCTTTGATATTTTTAAACATAATGCGGCATGACTTTTTATTGACTTTTTCGTCTTATCAAAATTATGAAGGGGGGGGGCAAGACGACCTAACCACTAATTCTAATTTTCTTAATTACGCGAAAATACGAATTGCGTAATTGATAATACAGATTCATATTGTCATAAAAGGGCCGCAAAAAACTGTATTTGTTTCAAGGAAATTGCAAAATTGTCTCATCCTGAGGGGGAAACCCCTCCCAACCCTCCCCAATTACGTTTATCATGTGACTATTCAATATCATATCAGTATGAATGACGCTTCACTGCTATTTTAAAGGCAAAACAGGGGTGCATGCACTCCCAGCCACTTTATCAACGCATTCTGCGTACAGCCTGCAGGGGATCCCCCTTCACCCCCTTGCAGTTCAAATCTAAAAATGAATATTCGGGCATTAGTCAGATATTCGGGTAAAAAAATGCTCCCCTAGAATGAAGAGGTCCCAATACGCCTATGTGTATTAATAAAGGTTTCTGAAAGGATATTGCACGACATGGGACTTTCTTATTTTGAGTTAATAATCTAATTGATCAGTCGTGAACATATGTATACATATACTCCCACACCCCCCCCCCCGCTCGGTCGCTTCCCTCCCTCGCCGCGGATCTCACACTATTACATAAATGTGCCCCCGTCGAGATTTTGCCCCCTCAAAACTAAAAGTGTTCCGGCGCGCCTGCTAGCATAATCAGCAAAATGATTTTTCTAAATCCGTATTGATTGGGAATTAGTATGCTGTGATTGTTTGAAAATAAATAAAGTCGCTTGTACGCATTTTTCTACCAGTTTACAGATGCTTGGCAATAAGGATATTGGGGGTTAATTTGGGAAGGATTATCTTTCTTGTATATTTTGAGTACTTTTGCTATTTTTCAAGAATTTGGAAAAACGCCCGTAGAAAGGCAAAGATTGAAAATATGACAACATGGGAAGGCTATAATGTATTTTGTTTTAATAGATACACGCGTATTTCGTCATAACTGCTTGATATCGTCTAATTTATTAATAGATCAATATTTAGAATTTCGTGTTCATTGGTTGGATTGAAAAAAGGAAGAATTTGTGTTAGGACCAATGCTTGTGAAATATGTGTAAAATTCGTTAATGATTTGGTCTGGGTTGTTAATTTTTTGGTCTATTATGACAAAAAAATCATCAATTTTTGGTATATGTTTCTAATGACCAAGAAAAGAAATAATGGTTTGCCATTGTTTTCTAGTTTATTCGAATAATATAACTTGCCGGATAAACAAATAACAGGGGTAAGTTTATTACGATATTCCGTATATTTTTATGATTCTCAGTGCTGGAATGGCGTATAGGGAAAGTTTATGTAACTTATTTTGTGTATGAATTGACTGAATTATACTTCGGGTAATCCAAGGATGTCTCGCATCTTTTTTCCCGTAATTTAGCTACTTTGAGAAGAATGTATTTATTAAAACATATTTATACAGGATGACAAGATCAGTAAATTATAAACTGTTTTTCATCAAGGTCCTGTACACTAATATCATTATAGTGGTAAAGCAATATATTAACAAAAAGTTCATAGGCCTTACTAACATCGTGTTAATTAAAGACCCGTTGCTAATCTTTGTTACTCAAGTCAGTTTAAAGGGAGTGTATAATATGTTCAATTTCTTTCCGTTGACATTCAACAGGTTGAATTCTAGATCTGCACACCATCGAAAGGGCTCCAAAAGTCAAAATCAAATTCACAGATAAACTATATACAATATGCAGATAGTCCTAATGCATATCAAAAGAATCGTACAGTTGATTTTCTATCATTGCTGTTTCGTCATGATCAATGGCGTTAGAATAACTGGATTTGTTGACATTAACTTGAACATATTCATATTCTTTGTTTGTGTAAGATTTAAGGCCAACACCGCTGCTTCCTCGTTTGAAATCGGGTGTAGTGTTCTCGACCAGGTCACAGTTCATGACAGGTGCATAGACTTCGTTTTCTACCATCATTATTTCATAGTCACTCTCATTGTCATGATCACCGTGAAGCACAGCGCCCTCCTGTGGTTTGCTTTGCACTTCCGCGCATGAAGGTCCATGAATCGAAAGTTCTTCAGAATAATCTGTCGGCTTCTCCAGCTTAAAGTAATACACCGAATCATTGTCCTTATCTATTGCGTCACGCTGAGACCTAGTAGTCGAGTTGTCACGTGAGGGCAAGTGGTGTGAAACATCTACAATTTGTCGATTAGGGCTATACGTAGGATTTGTGTATGTAGTGATGGCAGGAGTATCATGGGCGTTTTCTACCATCATTATTTCATGGTCACTCCCAGTGTGATGGTCACCATGAGGTACGGCGCTCTCCTGTGGTTTGCGGTGAACTTCCTCGCATGAAGGTCCAGGATTCGAACGTTCTGGAGAATAATCTGTCGGCTTCTCCAGCTTAAAGTAATAAACTAAATCATTGTCCATAGCTATTGCGTCACACTGAGACCTAGTAGTCGAGTCAGCACATGAGGACAAATGGTGTGAACCATCTACGATTTGTCGATTAGGGCTATACGTAGGGTTTGTGAATGTACTGATGGCAGGAGTACGATGGTCGTTTTCTACCATCATTATTTCATACTCACTCTCATTGTCATGATCTCCAGGAGGCACAGCACCCTCCTGTGGTTTGCGGTGAACTTCCTCGCATGAAGGTCCAGGATTCGAACGTTCTGGAGAATAATCTGTCGGCTTCTCCAGCTTAAAGTAATATACCGAATCATTGTCCATAGCTATTGCGTCACAATTCTGCGTACTGGTTGTGTCGCCACGTGAGGACAAGTGGTGTGATAAATCTACGATCTGTCGATTACGGCTATACGTAGGGTTCTGGTAAGTACTGATAGCTCGAGTACGATGGTTTGTGTTTATTGTAGGTTTACGCCTAAACATGAAGAAGGAAAAAGAGAAATTGGTATCACGTTGGTCTTAAATTACATGGGTTGCTTGCTTGACTTTCCTAGTTCTTTTCAGGGCACCGCTTCATGAAAGTTTTCAGTTCTTAAAAGTTTTCAGGCTTTTGACAAGTTCAGTAAAATCCTTGATTTTGATTGGCTGAGAAGGACTGTGACAAGTTTGGTAAGATCTGTGGGTTTGATTGGCTGAGAAGGACTGTGCACTGACTGTTACTATGGGAACTGTCAGAGCTGACAACTTTCATGAAACGGTACCCACGGGAGCGTTTCATGAAGAGATTTGTTCTGTGATTTTCACTGACAAGTTTGCTGTTAGCCAATTAGATGCAAGGATGTTAGTAGCTTATAACAGTTGTCCGTGAAAATCACCAACAAAACTTTTCATGAAACGTTCCCCAGGACTCCATAGTTTTGGGCAAGAAAAACCCCTATGGGGGATTTATGCAAATTAAACACTGGTTGGTATAGGCCTATATCAAAGTTGGCGCTCAGGTGAACCGAATATTACTGTTGATAATGTGACTTTGTCTTCACTATGTTTTGTTTGCATATCAGGTTACTATTAATGTACATATATGTTGCTGTATGACGTGTGTGTTTTGTTTAGGACGGTATAGCTTATTACAATTATGGAAATCGGCTTTCTAGATTTGGTTTTACCGAGGATGTTAAAATTAAATTAAATTAAAATAATGATTCCAGAAGCCTTCTTTTTTATTACGGTACGAGAATGACCTTAAAACATCTATAGCGTTAGCAACCTTTTGCTAGAAACATTTATCAGACTAACAAACTGTAGATAGGGCCAATGAATTGTCAAATTACGACAAGCATGACTTTCAAGCCATAAAATGGTTACATTGGTTATTTATAATATGGCTGTCAAGAGTTATTGCGTGTTCGAATAACTATTTATTATCATGTACATGGTGTTGGTATGGCTCGCACCTTTTATGGCAAAAGCATGTATCTCGAGTATACAAGGGCATAAATAAAACCATGAAGAATTATTTTGAAGGTTGAGCATTTTATTTTGCTACAAAAGCATTAAGAGTGATTATGTGTTGGTGAGGTTTGTTTTATAGTTCCATTTAACATTCAAATATTATGTTTTCGTTTAGTTTTCATTTTTAAAACGTTTTTTTTTACATTGAGAGTAAGGTTCATTTTTATCCAGAAGCATCCTTCTGCTAAAAAGAATTGACACAGGTTGTATTGGTCTCTATTTGACCAAAAGGGTGTATCTGCAAATACACCATGATATTTCTTCACCTTGTTTTGGCAGAAGGGTGTTTCTGTAGATACTCCAAACAAATTCCGTCACCCCCCTTTTTTTTAGCACGGAAGGTATATAATTCCTGTCAAAAATACTGAAACAGAGTTAAAATAACTGAAGATAGCATCTTTTATCTCGAAAACTGAAGCTCGAGCACTTCTGAAATTTTGCTAAATGAAAATTTTGAAATAAAAAATACGGAAAATTTTGAGACACATCCTTTTGCCAAAACAGGGTCGATTTATTTACCGACGTCTTCGTTGTGCAAAGACACGGAAGACAGCTATGGCTACTCCGCTCATCAGAATCAAGACAACCGTTATGGAGGCTATTCCTCGAGGTCCAAGACCTAAACATCAGAATTAGAAATAACATGATACAATTAAAGGCATAATTTAATAATGTTCCCAGTTAAAACAATATATGAGCTACGCAATCATCCATGATGTCTCTAATACATTTATGAAGAAATGAAATGAAGTCCAGAAACGATATTATTGTGTTTCTAAATGATCATTCAGTGTTTTAAAAGATTATAAAGATACGAGTATTGAGTACCCGGGTTTGCCATGACCATTCCCCACATAGACTGATGCGTTACAGTTAATGATACACCTAATATCACGTGTGTGTTTATCCATACATATCTCGACAGTAGGAGCAACTTTCCAAAGTTTGTTCTTCTAGGGCGTTAATCTGTCCATTCAGATACATGTAGTACTATGTAGTTTAAGTATCAAAGTTTAGCAGTCTTTTAACTTTATCCCCACGATGTTAAGTGCTGACGCGGCACCGGTTCGTCGAGAAGACAGTTATACATCTTCAAAGCCTTAATTCTAAAGATAAACGCCACTGAAATAGTTATGAGTGGCATTTCTTTTTAAAATGAGTACTCTTTGAACCAATTAATGAGTTAAAGTGTCTTGTTTCGACAATCTGATTTTGATCAAGATTTTTTTTGGCAATTCCACTCCAGCAGTCTCCCATAGAGGAGCTAATTTAAACACGTTAGTATTATTGTTTTTCTTATACTTTTATTCATTTTATTTATTACATTTTATCTATTTGATAAACGCAAACATACACAATAATAAAAACAAATGAAGGGACTTACCTTGTTTCAGTGAGGCTAATCCTTCTCCGCTAGTTGATCCATATGATGGGCTATAGGCAAGAGTAGTAAGTATTTGGCCAGAAACTAGTGCTTGTTCGGTCGTTGGGTCAGATGTATGGATCTGTGCGGTTATGGATGAGCGCGTAATCGAAACAGTCTTTGTGGATGTCGTGGGACTGGTCGATGACGTGGTCATGAGGATTCGGGTCTCATGGTCTTCAGTTGAAGGTGATCTTTGCATCGATGTCGTGATCTCGGAGGACAGGAATGAGGGAGATGTAGGGATAGCGGTCGCAGGAACTCTAATAGGTGAAGGGACAGAAATTGATGCTTGCGACCAGGTGATCAGAGGCCGGATGCTGGACGCACTTTTCTCGTCTTCCACAGGTGTGGACCTTGGATATGAAATATTATCATCATTGTCTATCACCCCTGCCGGGAAAAAGCACACAATGCCATTCACAGGGTTATTTACATTGTGAAGTCAGTGTGGAGACAGTGTGGCACTATGTGGATTTGGCATATGATCACAGTGTGACACTGTGATCACTGTGTGGTGTTAGAGGTTAAACTGTGACGGTCATGCGTTTTTCTGACCTCTCTGTGGATTTTGCGCATTTTCACAGAGTGACACTGTGATCACTATGCGAACACACTATGTATTCTTTCTGGAATGGAATGTTGACAGAACTCTGAATAATCTCAAATGACTTCACACACCTATACATGTACGGGTAACTACTATTAGAACAGAAAGTCTGACGCTTACTTTGCCCTATAAAATACATATCTGGTAGAGATGACGAAGGATAAGGGCATGGTAACTTGACAAGACTTACCTGGCATGGTAGAAAACGAATCTTGCATCGATGTCGGGTTTTTAACATGGTGTGTCTGAGTGATTGAAGGACTTGTAGTCCCGCCTGCATCTGCGGTTGCTATGCCACTCGTGGATGCTGTGGTGGATCCTTTAGCCATTTTTAATACGTCACAACAAAAGTACAAAAGGAATTAGAATTTTAATACAATCAACCACACATATTTCTACTTATATACCACATTCATATATTCTTGTTCATTGATTGGTTAAAAGTATGTCACGTGATTAAAAATAAACACACTATTCTGTCAGTCTAGGAGCGGAGAGTACATAGTAAAGTGCTATCGGACTCTCATGACTCTTATCGAGTCCCATAGTACATTATCGAGTCCGATAGTACGTTAAATCTGTCAACGATGAGGGCGCTATACTATTTGCCCATAGAGATATATACTTAGTTTTCTTAGTATCTATCTCTATGTATTTGCCCCACCCGCGACCGACTAGCTCGACAGCTCGCGACGCGATTTGACCTTATTGCGTGCGTGCATTCATGCAGCGTTTTGCTGTGCTAGCGAATTATTATATTATATTCGTTTATTAAATAATTTAAGTGTTATCATGTAGATCTAATCATACTTTTAACCAATCAATGAACAAAAATATATGAATGCAGTATATAAAACAAATATATTCTGCCATTAGAGGGTCTGGTTTAAAACTATGGTTCCTCGGTGACTGCAATAGTACTATTTTGCTTCGGGGCTGCGCCCCTCAGGAAAATAGTACTATTGCAGTCACCTCGGGGCCCATAGTTTTAACCAGACCCTCTAATGGCAGTATATATTTGTATAATAATGTTACTTAGAGGTGTCGCATTTTATAACTGTAATAACATTTAGTATGAATGAAAAAAAATATGATGTTTAATTTGTCATGTTTGTTATTGTCATCGATTTTGTATGGAAGATTTACATGCATTATGAATCTGAATTCGAACCTAGTAAAGGGAGAAAAAGTCAAGAAACAAGTGAAACCATTACTGATAATTCGATATAGACTCGGATACCAAACTAATGTTTTAAATCTCATTTCGTGGACCAATTGGCTTGTTTAATTTCTAGGAGCATTTGTGTGTAAGTGTGTACGTGCATGGCAGAAATCACATAAGGTACATTGTACATACCTGACAGAGACGGTATCATTTGGAGTTGAATATTGTCAATACGTACTCTGGTATGGCTGTCTTCATCTCCATTCGCTTGAAAGAATACCTGTGAGATAGAGCGTATTTTGATTTGATTTGATTTGACATATGAAACATTTTTACACAATTACTAAAAAATTGTGCTAAACAATATGAAAAAATATATACATAATAACAATTTCTTTGTTACATGTATATTAAACCTAGCAAGTGAAAATCATGGCCTTATTAAAACAGTAGGCCGAATCCACACGGCGAAGTGTCTTGTCGATGTCATGGGAACTGAGAAAATAACAGCTGAATTATTACTTTATTTTAGTAGTAATTTTCTTCAGAGGAAATCGTGTATCCCTTTCACAAATACATATTTACACGTATTTAAAGTATTATTTATTATTATTATTATTATTATTATTATTATTATTATTATTATTATTATTATTATTATTATTATTATCATGATAATCATCATCATCATCGGTGTTAGTCTTCTTCTTATCGTTATTATCTCCATTATTATTTTTTGAATAGAACTAGCGGTAGTAATAGCACTAGTAGTACTAGTTATAGTTGTAATAGTAGTAGTAACAGTAGAAGTAGTAGGCATAGTAGTAGTGGTATTATTATCAATATTATTATTATCATCATCATTAGTAGTAGCAGTAGTAGTAGTAGTAGCAGTAGAAGTAGTAGGCATAGTGGTAGTGGTGTTATTACTATTATTATTATTATTAGTAGTAGTAGTATTAGTATTAGTAGTAGTAGTAGTAGTAGTAGTAATAGTGATAGTACTAGTAGTACTACTAGTAGTAGTAGTAGAAATAGTAGTAGTATTAGTAGTAGTAACAGCAGCAGCTGTAATAGCACGAGTACTACTAGTTATAGTAGTAGTAGTAGTAGTAGTAGTAGTAGTAGTAGTAGTAGTAGTAGAAGTAGCAGTAGAACTAGTAGGCATAGTTGTAGTGGTATTATTATTATTATTAGTAGTAGTAGTGGTAGCAGTAGTAATAGTAGTAGTAGTAGTAGTAGTAGTAGTAGTAGTAGTAGTAGTAGTAGTAGTAGTAGTAGTAGTAATAGTAGTAGTAGTAGTAGTAGTAGTAGTAATAGTAGTAGTAGTAGTAGTAGTAATAGGTAATAGTAGTAGTAGTAGTAGTAGTAGTAGTAGTAGTAGTAGTAGTAGTAGTAGTAGTAGTAGTAGTAGTAGTAGTAGTAGTAGTAGATAGCAGTAAAGTAGATTGCATAGTGGTAGTGTATTATTAATTACTATTATTACTATTATTTTATTATTTATCATTATTATTATTATTATTAGAAGAAGTAGTATAGTAGTAGTAGTAGTAGTAGTACAGTAGAGTAGTTGTGTAGTCGTAGTAATAGCAGTAGAAGAAAAAGAAGAAAAAGAAGAAGTAATGATTTGTTCACTCCTAATTTTATAAGAAGTAAGACAACAAAACGTGTCCGTGCATGAACTCTCAATATTCATAAACTGCATAAAAGAAAGAGATAAATTAAAGAAAAGAGCCTATAAAGAGAAAGATGGTAAGTTTAATGAGTCGATATAAGACAATTACGAATAGAATAACAAGGGAATGTGAGAAAATTGCAAGAAAAATCATTATGTATGGAAAATTGACAAATTATGAACGCAATGCTTCAAAAGCATGCGAACGTTGAGTAGTTTGCTGGCCAAATAAAAGGCTGTCACTTCAACTTTTCGTGAAAATAATGAAGAGCTCGCTAATAACATTTAGATTCGTTTCTTACGCACGATTGGTCAAACTTTGTCGAAGAAATTCCGTATAGCGCTAACTGGCCAAAATTAATTTCCCTTTTGTAATTAGGTTGAGAATAAATTTGCAGCTAGTGAACTGTATCACGAAAAATGAAGTCCATGACACAAATTTCAAACAGTTGAAAATTAAGAAATCAACGTGAATTGATGAAATATCATCTGACATTCTTAGTTATCAGGCTGATGAGATTACGCCTTGTCTTACGGTATCTAATAAAATCGATCAATTACAGAAAAGTGTACCTTCTCGCGTGGAAAGTCGCAAAGGTAATTCCTCTGTTTAACATCAAGGCGATAAAACGCAGCAAACAACTACCGGACCATATCTTTGATTGCCTGTTGTATCCAAACTTTTGGAGCCGTGTTGTACATACAACAAAACTTTCCATAGTTACCTTAAGTTTTATTCTATATTGGCCTATGGCAGCAATTCGGATTTAGCGCCACTGCAGCTGCCACACTTACATCTCTGTTAAGGTCACAGATGACTGGCTCCAATCAATGGACAAACAGTGTTATACTGGTGCAGTGTTCATAGACTTACGAAAGGCGTTTGATACAGTGGATCATGACATATTGCTTAATAAATTAAAGCTCATAGGTTTTGATGATTCAAGTATCCAGTGGTTCAGAGATTGCTTAGTAAATAGACTAATTGTTACACAAATAAATAACACTTTTTCAGATGAACAACGTATTTCCTATGGGGTTCCGCAAGGGTCCATTTTAGGACCGCTACATTTTGTAATCTATGTAAATGATATAGTGAAAACAGTCGATACTTGTAATATTCACTTATATGCAGATGATACGGTACTGTTTTTTCTGATAACAATCCTCGTACAGTACAACAATCATTACAAAATGACTTGAATAAAATATGTGCGTGGATGCATGAAAATAGACTGAGTTTAAATTGTGAGAAAACATTATGTATGCTTATCGGCAACAAGACATTATTAAACGTACACAGAATTCTCAATTTAAATGTTAATTCAAGAATCCTTGACCAGGTTCATTGTGTGAAGTATCTAGGTATTAATGTTGATGAAGAACTGAATTGGAATACACAAGTTAATAGTGTTTGCAACAAAGTAAGTAAAATGATTAGCTTTAAGGGGAGAACCGGTTGTATTGTTGATAGACGAAATCTGAATTTAATATATAACTCCTTCATACTTCCACAATTAGATTATGGAGATATAGTGTGGGACTCTGGTAAAAAGAGGCAGACATATATGATACAAAAACTGCAAAATTGAGCGAGCCGTATTATTTTGAATATTGATCCACGTTCTCATATATCAAGTGAAGAACTACATAAGATTCTTGACTGGGATTCTCTCGCTACTAGAAGAACAAAAAATCTTCTGCAATTGGTCTATAAGGCTTTAAATAGTCTTACTCCATCTAACGTAAGTGATTTTTTTTTAAGGTTAAGGAAACTGTATATTTATTACGCTCTGAATATAATCTTTGTATTCCAAAACCAAGGAGTAATTATTGTAAACGAACAGTTTCTTACAGAGGTAGTACAAGTTTCAATGAACTACTATTGAATACCAAAAAACCCCAGTTTAAATGCATTCAAAGTGCACCTAAACGAACAAATTTTGCCATATATGTAGAATATAACACAGTAATGATTTGTTCACTCCTAATTTATTTCGAATTTATTTGATTTATATTGAGTAAGCTGTTTTTGTAGGTGACTTCAAGACATGTATATAGCTAAAAATTATACTTTTCGTTCATACGTCTATTTTTGCAATTTTAATTGTAAATATACTTAACTGTGTTCACTTCCTTGTTTTAGGTTAATTTGATTTATTGTGTAGGTATTCATGTAACGAGACATTCACTTCAATTTATTATAGTTTATGGTTAAGTTTGTTAGTTTCTTTCATTGTACATGTATATACCTTTGACGATTTCATTTTAAACGATTTCTTAGATTAAATTCGATTTTGAATATATAAATGGACCCTCTTGAAAAACAGCGTTTTTACTACGCTGAATGAGGCTATCCAGCCGTATATTTTTAATTTGTTTTGATACCTACGGAAATAAATACCAAAAAATACCAATACCAATTTCGAATTTATTTGATTTATATTGAGTAAGCTGTTTTTGTAGGTGACTTCAAGACATGTATATAGCTAAAAATTGTACTTTTCGTTCATACGTCTATTTTTGTAATTTTAATTGTAAATATTATACTTTACTGTGTTTACTTCCTTGTTTTAGGTTAATTTGATTTATTGTGTAGGTATTCATGTAACGAGACATTCACTTCAATTTATTATAGTTTATGGTTAAGTTTGTTAGTTTCTTTCATTGTACATGTATATACCTTTGACGATTTCATTTTAAACGATTTCTTAGATTAAATTCGATTTTGAATATATAAATGGACCCTCTTGAAAAACAGCGTTTTTACTACGCTGAATGAGGCTATCCAGCCGTATATTTTTAATTTGTTTTGATACCTACGGAAATAAATACCAATACCAAGAAGAAGAA
>JZLH01S0117484.1:18519-30443 GCA_001188425.1 Eucidaris tribuloides | reverse complement strand
AATTTCATGCTGAATAACACATAAAGTTGAATAGGGTGAAATTCTGGAAGTCCCGTGTATGTCATGGTAGGGCAGAGATACGGGATCCAATACTGTATGAAAACATTCCAATGGGGGGGGGGAGCGAATTACACCATCTACTCCGAAGTAGGGGAGGGCCGCATGAAAAACATTTTTCCTAGGGGTGTTACTCCCCTCATTTACTGATCAAACTATTTGAATAATCTAAAATCCAAGGAAACAAATATAATGTGGGAATTTGAATAATTCTCTTAAGCCGCTGCCCTGCCTCCCCGCTGGGTACGGTACCATGTTGTAGAGTATGTTTCATTTGAATTTCAGTATGCGGTCCGCCTCGGTGGTCGGCCAAAAAAGTTGCGGAAAAAGTTAGGGGGTCTCTATGTTCAGTGAGAGTGGTTGGGGTTAGGAGGGTTCAGTGTTATGGTTATCGCCGGAGAATTGTCGCCGAGTCAATATATTCTGATCTACTCACTATTGGCGAGGTTGTGTGTGTGTGTGTTGTGTGTTGGGGGGGGGGGGGCTATCGCCTCGCCAATGACTGATTTGCCACATATGCGTTGTAGAAAGACAACTCAAAAACTGACTGTTGACGGATAAACATGGAATGGTTGATAAATTCTGAGTGAACGTATCGGAGTGTTCTGTCAAGCTACCCTGGGTTCTATGCCTGACAGCCATCGTTATCTCAGAAGGTCTCCTGACAGATTAAGCCTGAAACCTTTGTTTTGACTCTCGTCGGCGTAATTGGGTACATCTCATATCTGATTGGTAAGACGTGTCGATATTATTTGATTATTTTGACGTCTGTTCCTAATTATAACCCAACCCTGGAAGAATTTTTAGGTAGGCCGCTAATCGGTCACGAAATTGGGCATAACTAATGTTTTGTTGAAGGACGAATAGGGTCAATTGGTTATTTTTATCTATTTGGTAACACTTGGTTTCAATTTAAAATACAGGTGTGTATGATTTATGTGTACCGGCGCAAACATATAATCGGGGCCACATATAACTGGTACAAGAAAATTTAGCTCTATGTAAAAAAATGTATCAGCGCGTCCAACTTGCAGAAGCAACATATCCATTCAACCCCAATATGAGGGCGCCACGTTGTGCCTAAATCCGATACAAGCATTTGTATGATAATTTGGGCAGTTAATTTGAACTGTTCTCACGGCAATTGCAATCTTTGACAGATATTGCTTTCCCGCTAGTTTTGTCGGCGAATGATTAGCCTAATATCGGTAGTCTGTGAAGTACGTAAAGAACCATACCCCTTAATGATGTTCATATTTTTCTTTGTCTCGTTATGCGTTTGCAAACTTTGTCGCAATTTTGCTATTTTTATCGCCTCCCAGATATAAGACATTGCCAATGTACATAACTTCTTTCATTTCCCCAAACAAACAGGTCCCTTGTAGCCTACTGGCTCCGTCCCATCTCGACTATAACCACGTTCCTCATCACCTACACCACTCCAAAACTTCACTCTAAACCCACTGTTTAGTTATCTAACCCCACTCCCCCTATATACCACCCACCCCACCATACACTCCACCCCCTCGATTCCACTATCATAATCCACAAACACCCACCTTATCCGTTAGATAGACCACTATACAGGGTACGTGTGTCCTTTGGGGACCACACTAACTTTTATCCGCACAACGGTGGGGATCGTGTTGTGTTCGTATGTCCAGTACACTCGAAACTTGATCGAACTTAATCCACCATACGGTGGCCCTTTTTCGGACAAAATAAACACTAAAATGTGTAAGTCATAACCCTGCTAACTGGGGACACTACCGTACCCTTACCACACAGAACTGGATTTTAACTGACCCAAAACAGGGGACTTTTCCAAAATATGTATTTACTACATGACATTGCTTATAAATGTATTTGAGAATTGAATGGCATGGTTATGATGAACCTGGGGGACGTCCCGGTTTCCAATTAATGTCCCGGTTTGCAGTTAAAAACACATAGATTGTTCCCCCGAAAGTTCTGGTGTTTCCATGTTTCAATGTCACACACTCACCACACACACCACACTATCACACATCAGCACACACACACACACTTGTCGTCCGCCAATACCGATGTCGACTGCGCTAACAATAAACAGTTTTAAACCCCCCCACTGTAATTACATTATACATCGGGGACACACACTCCCTGTGTTAAACATGCAATCGGTGGGCCTTTGTGTTATATTGAATAATTTCACTACCGGTGACGTTAGGGTAGTATGCACAAATTTTGGGTCATTCTCTAACGTGACTTTTAGCGTCTATTCTTACGTTGATCTGCAGCCATCTGATGTGCGCAGGGACAGTCCCGATTTTCGGAACGTCCCGGTTCTGATAGTGGGCGAATCACACTAATTGTCCCGGCTTAGGGAGGGGTATCTAAAATGCCACTACATACATACCCGTCTTGTTCGTTCTATCGTCATGTGCTACCAACTTCCTTCTGTCTTATTTTGCCATCTTTTTTTCATATCGTCGCTTATTCCTGCAACTTGTTTCTTATTACTTTGACTATTCACTTTATCTTGTTCTCTCTCTTATACTTTATAATTTTAACTTTATCTGTCATTTCGTTCTTGTGATACTCTTCGCATTATCACGCACTGTCGACCTACATACCCTCTCGTATTTATCAATTTGTAATTGAATATATTTGTACTTGACATGTAGTTATGTTCAATACAAAAATACAATGCTTCTGGAAACTAAACACAACTCATATGACATGAAACGCAACATAAACAACTAACAAATTACCTATGTTGTTGTACATGTAGTTATGTCATACAATATAATACAATGTTTCTGGTAAACTAAAAACACAACGTAAACGCAACAAATAACAACTTATACAATTCCACACTTTAGAAGCACTAAGTAAACCACATCACAAAAACATTTACTAAACCTACACCTGAATACACACACACACACACACACACACACAATTCAGACACACCGACCATAGACACACACACATACACCACTCACAACACAAACACACACAGACCAACACATACACACAAATAAAGTCAAATGCAAATAAATATTTTTCTTTTCTATTTTTAATTGTCGGATCATCCTTCACAGAGGTCCATTCTCTCACAATAGTCTTATGGTTGTATATATTTTAATTATCTCCATACATATGCATTATCCTGTGACTTGAAAGAGCGAAACACAATACATGTTGTCATGCGAAACTCCCCTTTCGTACAAATAAGCTTTTGTTAATGCATTAGCCTGCTTCCACAACACTTCTGTCTTTATTTTGCTTCTCTAGCTGCACAGGCAAATTTCAATACCTTTTTTTTGCTATTCCCTGTTTCAATAAATAACTCCATGCTGGTCAAATCAATTTGAAATTAAATCATGGCTAACACGAACTAAATTATTTTTCTCATTGACATTTGCATCATTTTTTCCAGCTATTTGCCACAAAATCAACATCCCATAGCTTCTCATCTATTCTATATTAGCACGTTTTTTTTTACATTCTGGTTTAATGGCACACATATATACTGCTTTGTCGTATCTTTAATCTAATCTACAAGCTTTAAATTCTAAATATATTCATCAATTATTCAACTATATCTTGGCGTTTTATACAATTTAATATGAACTAATGATTTGCTCTTTCGTTTTTCCTTGACATACATTAGTATTTATCACTATCTCACTTCCATGGCATTGCGAATCATTTGAGCATCTACGGGTTTTGACAAGACGCAGCATTTTACAAAGTATCTTCTTTCTTTTATACAAAACTGCTCAAAAAGGATTTCTACGATACATACTAAAGCACATTCTAATTGTTTGCTCTTAGATAATTTCGTTAAGCTTTATGTTACATATGTTTCACTTTCATTATGCTACACATCTGCATGTGTTCTGATCCTATATCTTTTTGATGATTGAGCTTTAGAGTTTTGGGAGCCATACATGCAAATCTTGTGGTCAGGTGGGCTGATTGAATATTTTACATCTCACAAAGTTTAAGGTTAATATGATCATGACTGGTGGTAGTCCTCAACTTTGGGGGGGGGGCGGAATTATTCTAGAATCAAGTAAACTGTGAAAGATTCTACTGTTGAAATTTTGTAGTTCATAACGATTGACTTCTAAAACAACTTCCATCAGTACGCCTTATTGTGACAGACATCGGCGGTTGAGAGAACAAAATGCATGATATGCTTTCCAAAGGACCCACGCGTAATCCCATGGAGTTTTAAAAGGAACATTTGGTTCCAGTTAAACGATTGGACTCAGTCAGGAGTTAAGTATACTGGGCCCAGTTCCTTTTTTAGCACATGAGAGAGTGGTTTTTTATCTTTTAAAATTGAAATGCAGATCTGTGACAGGAAAAAATCTGCGCTTTCATTTCCAAATTACAGTGTACCACAATAACGAAGAAATGTCCAATATTCCCACCAAATTAACAGAATTTTTTTCACTCCCTATGCAACTACACACAGTTTTATGTGCATGTTGGTCCCCAGTGAGATAATTCTACCATTGAACTTATCCTAATTAATGATGAGTTTAGAAATATAATGTCCAACAAAGCAATGCTAAGATATATTCAAACAAAAATATACAAATAATTATTTGGAAACCCTCACTTTTGATTCTTGAAAAGCGCAAAATATACCGACATTTGTTGAAACCAAGCAGGTAGTCTTGAGTTATTGATGAGCCTAAGTGTAGGACAGTGGTAACTTAAAGAATAATTGAGTGACTCTAAGTTGATATTCTTAAAAGTTGGTCAATGGTTGTCAAGCTGTTCCAAACTCAATCTTGCACAATTTAGTGCTTGCCATAAAGTGATAGGTGCCCTTACTCTGTAGGGAATAATGCCCCACTCTAAAATCTGATTATAAAACAAGGGTTATATGTTCTGTCCCATAGTTCTTACAGAACATATCTGCTGATAAACGACCCCAAAACACTTGGGGCTCCATGTCCTACTTTTTACAATAAAAAATGAACCAAGGTCTTGCAATGATGTATTTTGAAGACTGATTGTAGTATTTCTCTCTGTATGCTCATCAATTGCCATAAAGATATCAAGCCTCTACAACATTGTTATTTTACACAATTCACCACATAGACTTGTCATCAACACACGCACACACCATTGATCATGCTTGAAAACTCAACCCTGTTAACCAAAAACACCTCTTATGAGCATTAAGATTGCCACATCAAAATGAGCCAGTTTAAAACAGATGCGTTGATCCGATTGGTCATCCCATGCAATCATCGACTCTGATTGTTAAAGAAATATGAGGAAGAAGAGGGCTAAGTTATGAAATCCTTTAAATAAGGAATGATTGCGAGCGTGCAAAACTGAAATTTTGTCTGATTCTTGTACACATTTGTAGTTAACATTCTTAATGCTGTTGCTTAACATAATATATAATTTTATACGATACATATGCAACTCTTGAAATTTTGTTTTTCTTTATTTCCAATGTGGAAATGAACATGGGCTTAATTCTAAACATTCTATACTATGTTCCGACAAGCATTCTATGTAGGAAAATTGAATCAAAACAAAAACTCCACAAAACTCCCAAATGACTGAATTTCAAACTGCTCCAGTAACAAGACCAGAGTAACAAATGACTGCTGCCACGAGAACAGTCACAATGTTCTTATGGCTAGATTTCAACAAATTACTA
Source organism: Eucidaris tribuloides (assembly GCA_001188425.1). Classification (NCBI taxonomy): domain Eukaryota; kingdom Metazoa; phylum Echinodermata; class Echinoidea; order Cidaroida; family Cidaridae; genus Eucidaris; species Eucidaris tribuloides. The sequence continues at coordinate 24,706 of JZLH01S0117484.1, read as the reverse complement.
AGCCAAGAATCTGGAATGTTACAGCTCTTACTTTGACCCATTACCTTTGACACAGCTTTAACCCCCTTTACACTTCTTTTCTTTCCTCATCCTTTATTTCAAGAAAAGGGAGGAAAGTTAAATGGTGATATCTCCTCACATACATGTAGACAGTTCACTGTGAGATATCCCGATTCATTCAGAAACTGTGTGCCAGCCTTCATTTTGAGGTCAAGGGTCAAACGTTAGTATAAACATGCATTACTCTACTAATTCTGATTTTGTTGACATCATACCAATATATATAAATATCATTTCTCACAAATATATCAGGTAGTCACAAAATCATGCACAACCTTTTTGTTTGGTCACAATGGGGAAAAACAATGCAAACAATTCAAAGTAAAACATGAAAACATTCAAACAGCAATTAAATCCTTTAAAGGGGGAGACATGACTAAAAATAAAACACCATGATCAAATCCACAAAGAAATTAAAACTGACATTTTTCTTTGCTACAATTTGGAGACATAAGAGCAAGGTGATTTGTTGTGAATATATAAAAATAAATGTGAAGAGACTTTCAAACAGGACTTTGGGACCAAACCATGGTCAATGAAAACATAAAAATTCAGCAAATGTGTCAATAAAAATAATAAAAACAATAAAAAATAAACAAAATGAAAAAGAAATAAAAAATAAACAGTAGAATGAAATGAAACCACACTAATGAAATAAAGTGGACGTTTTCATTAATAAAATCAGCCTGTAAATTTCCCCAAAAAATATTAACTTGCGGGAACATCAGCATTATGAAAAGTTTGATGTTTCAGGGATAATTGGGAACAAACTCATCACAGATAAAACATCAAAATCTGTCATGCAAATTCAGGACAATATTATGAAGCAAACCACACAGCATTTATGAATTATTTGTGTATGTCGCTACGGGAACGGTGGAAATAGGGATATCAACTGTGGTCATGGGAATGAAACAATGTTCTTTGGCATTCAAGTTACCATGGTTACCTCCAAGACCTTGAGTAAAGTCGAAATAAAATACGCATGGAAAGATAGAAAGAAAAAAGAGAATAATGTTAGAGAAAAAGGAAACATGTTAATTCAAATTTTAACAAGTAACATTATTACAATGTTAGTTTACACCATTTAATAGTGACGTTCTGTACAAATAATCAATCATGAATTTGGTCAACTGTTATTATCCAGCTGCTGCGAAAACCTCACGGACCTGCGCCTTTATGACACAAATTTCAGCTGAGTTACAGCCTATTGCAGGTGTCACAGGTTTTAAGTACATGCACACACAGTGGTATGCACCTCCTGAGGTGGTCTTTCTACAAGAAAGGCGTTGTTATTATTGAGAAGGCATAATGCTAATGGCCTTCTGGCTGATAGGCAAAAAATTGTAATAATGCAATGTCCAATTTTGCTTTGAATGACTTTTAGGCTATCTACATGTTATCACATGCAATATCTTCATTTCTCAAAAGCGTCTATTCTACATGTAGCTATTGTGTTGATTGTATCACATGCAATATCTTCATTTCTCGAAAGCGTCTATGCTAGCTATTGTGTTGATTGTATCACATGCAATATCTTCATTTCTCGAAAGCGTCTATGCTAGCTATTGTGTTGATTGAAACTACACAAATATTCTGCAAATAGTGCAATGCTACACTTATCAAGGTATGCAGAAAAAAAATGGAATGTTTGTTTGTACCACAAACAGAACACTTCATTCTAAACTAGTGTAAATCATGTTTCAGTCCAGCTTTGATTTGGACTTATGTGAGGCACTACAGGTCTATAGCTGTCAAATTCCGCTATCAAAGTTTTCATCCTATCTAGGAGAAAAACTATCATATCGCGCAACACAAATCTAGTTCAGGTAAGGTGGCAAAAATATATACATTATTACAGATATTATACAATTAAGGTTTACTACTACTACAAATAGAGCTAGGATCATACTGTTGTCACAAACAAATCAACAACAAAGATTTCATTCTCTCCTTCATATAATACTGGGTATCTCGTTATTACGCTGTTTGTACCTTTAAGGTCTTTAACGTCTTTGACATCTTTGACGTGTTCGGGTAATGAGGTCTTTTCGTAGTATTTCTCCTTGTCCTCCCGTTTTTGGGGCATACACCGCCCCATGTACGACAGGATGACGGGTAACACCACAAGTCCATGGAACGCCCCGAAAATCATGACGAGGAAAAGCGTTTTGAAGAAAATGCGAAAGACATACACTGGTGCCGTTGACAGGACAGATATTGCAATTATTGATGAGAGGGCACCCTGTAGGATAGGCATGCCCAGTGCGCGTAACGCCGACACTGCCCGGTCGTTCGGACAGTTGTTGGGCGCGATGACGTAAGCGTATGTGATGTGCGCCGAAAAGTCTACACTGAACCCTATGCACAGGATGATGTTTAACATAGATATGGGATCCAGCGGGACGTCCCATAACGACATGTAGCCTATGACCCCAGTATCTATGGAGATGACACAAAAGGTCACCCATAAAGCACATACTGGATGTGGGATCATAACGAGTGCAACGAAGAACATGCATGCCATCGCGATACCCAACGTCTGAAGCGTGTTGGGTAGTACACCGATGTACTGATCGTACACGATAAAAGCCGGGTTAAACACCGTCACGTTGAATTTACTGTCTTTGGCGATTTTCCGGACTTCTATCATCATGTCGCCCTCACGTGTCGTGTTATCCATGTCCTTTGACATGACAAGGAATCGTGAGACTTGAATATCAGTCGCTGTACCATTTTCACTCGGCTTAAATTTGATATCCAACGAATACTGCTTAAACATCGGATTCGTGAGAAAGTGATTTTGCAAGATGGATATGAACATTGATTTATCCATTTCTGTCCTTCCGAAGCTCTGAGTGAGAAACTGACTGTATACACGCAACCACGAATCCGTAAACTGTGGACCATACATGTAATCACTTTCCTCAAACGATTTCGTGAAGTCCTCAATTTTATTTTGCACATCCAGCTTCCAATATTCCAAGTCGTCTTCCAAGATAACGCTCACGGACGGACCATATTTCTTGAAGTACTCGTCCTCGTAGCTGTAGTACACCCAGGCGGCCGAATTATCTCTCGCGAGACTGTTGAGTTGTAGTCCCTGCGTGATGTGGAATAATCCGTAGATGGATCCAGCCAGGTAGACCAGATAGGAGACCAAGACCAGGAACTTGACAGGGCTCTTCATGAGGAACGGTCCATAGTGCTTGCCAAAGAATGTCATGATGCGGTGCTCCATGTCGATCACCTTGGTGCGTGTCTTCTTGGAGACGCCTCCCGAACAGAAGATGCGGTAGAACTTGTTTGGTGCTTCCTCCTGTGGCAAGACCTACAAAAATAAACAAACTTATTATTCATTTATTTATTTATTCAAATATTTTGCCAGGGAGCCCATTCAACAGTACGTTGGTCTCCCATGGGGCCCTGGATATAAAACAAAGATACAAAAATAGAACTTACATATAAATTTAAACATTTCCTGCAAAAATATACACAAAGTAATGATTAACACAACACAATTGAACACAAAATAATTACTGTAAGAGATTATTTTTTTACAAACTAATATTTAACACAAAATAATTGAACATACCATAGGTTACTAATGATAAATACAAAATAAAATATAAACACATAATACACTACTTACAGAAATAATAAATTCAGTAATAGAATTTTGTAAAAATAAATTAAGATTTGGTAGATATTGTTTGGTTCAAATACAAATTTATTTTTAAAAGTGTCTATAAAAACATATTCTTAGTTAAAAAAACATTATACATAACAATAAAATGCAAATATACTAATTCTACGATGAAAAAAAAATATTGCTTATCATACGTTTAAAACTGTAAATACAAATTCATTTCAAGAGCGTCTATAAAAAAAACACATTCTTAGTTTAAAAACAAACAAACAAATTATACATGGCAATAAAATGCAAATTATACCAATTCTATAATAAGAAATATTGCTTAATTATACGCTTAAAACTGTAAAGACTATCGATGACTTTCAGATCATTTGGAAGTCTTGGAAAACTTAGTGTTATGACTCAACATAGACAGGTGAGAAAAATTACTTTGCTAGAAGTTATAACCCTTTTGTAAATTTTTGTAATATATTTGTCAGTATTACTGATTTGGTTTTCCAAAATGAAATTTTATTTTGTCCTTAACCCCTTAACCTGTTGGAGACGATTTGATTTCTCTATAACATGCACTCTCCATAGACTCCAACACAAGTTAACTCGTGCTTAGTCTCTAGTGGGTTAAATATGGGTTAAATACAATCAAAATTAGGAATTTATGAAACAAATGCATACTTTTGCTTGACAAATCACTTTGCTGATTGAAAGTTTTTTGTTTTAATTTTTTCATCCTGTTTAGCAATTTTATTCAGTTAACTTTATCTTTAAAATCCTTCTATACATACAGACTTGAAATATTTCTTGCTTAATAAGCTTCTTTTTGCCATAATTTTTGCTGAAGATTCATCCAAAATACTGATGAAGACATTCAAAGTTTCCTGTCTCTCAAAAAATAATACAACTAATTAAGCTTTCCTGAATGGGAGGACCATTGGTTTGAAGGGTGCTGCGGTAAACATGTTTTTATTATCGAGCTAACTTACCTTCTTGCAAGTGTAACAGTGCATGTTGTTTGCTTCCACGTTCCCCGATGCTACTGCCATGCAAGCCCAAAGACGTTCAGTTGGTAAGAAGAATATACAACAGATCCATCGCGATCCCTGCCGTAGACGCAAAACGTTGCACCCCGCATGCGATGTGGTCGGCGCGATCACGAAAGCCAGCATGTCAGTCAAGGTTAGTAATGGTGATAGAAACGCAAGCCTCAGCCCAGAAGGTACGGGGGCGCCATGCGTTCCTCGACCGTACAGATAGATGCTGAGTGACGCCAACCAGCATCATGATAAACATTTGTTATCAACACCGACACCTTCGGTATGAGAGATAAAAAGTAACACAATATGAAATAATGATGAAATCAATTTAAGCTAAATCCCAATGATGATTTTCTCCTTTGTTTCTGATGCTACAGTAAGACAAAATTACACATAAATATATTTTTTCTTTGGGCTATCCAGAACATAAAAATAACATAAACAGAATGATGAAATGGTTTTTAAATAAATTCCGGGAGCGCAAGATGATTTCTGTTTTGTTTTAAATTACAGTAAGAACAAACATTATCACACTAGAAATATTTTTTTCTTAAGTTAAAATTCATTACAGTTAGAAGATTGTGCGTAGATTGAAACTTGTATCCCAGTGGACCAGTGGTAATAATATTCCAAGCGCTATAGAGGCATCATGCAGTTGAGAATTGCAATTTTTTTATTATCATTTATAATAAATATTGGTTTTACAAAAAATTTGCTTAAGAATTAATGCTTCTTTTTATTCAGTTCTGTATTCTTCCTCATCTACGTATTGTACCCCACTTTTCTACAAGGTCAATATTTATGAATTAAACAATTTCTTGTATATCATATTCATATCATCTAACATCAATTTAAGAAAATGGGAGAAAAAAGTATCTTGAGATTGTGTCTGCACTTCAGTGTATCATCTTAATTGTGTCTGATATAAAAATACTAGTTTATTTTTCTTAGAATTTCATGTAATTCTCACTCCTTTAACACGAGAATGGCATCAGCAGACCACAATCTCGTTGAACTTGATGTCCATCAGTAGTGAGAGCCCTAGCGGCCCAGAATAACTGCAATATACCCGCCTCCGACAGTACCCCAGGAAACCCAACCAGGCTGTTTTGCTTGAGAACCCAATCCGCATGATGCACACAGCACGGCGAAAAAGAATTCATCATGATGACTGTTGCCACCGAACGAGGTAACTGACGGGATGCTTGGCCCTCCATGTGATCTTCGATGACCGACAGGGACTTTGACGTACTTCTAGCCAACTTAATGTGCGCTTCATTCTCTTTGTTATAATATCTACCTCTTAATCGAAGACTTTATCCCATCACGCGAGTTTTGTCAGCGCTACTTCCGACCCCGTCGACAGCGTGTAAGACCAACAGGATGTTTTTCGCCGCTCTGACGACGGAGGACCAGTCTCTGTTCCTTCGTCGGGAATTAT
>JZLH01S0117462.1:0-10698 GCA_001188425.1 Eucidaris tribuloides | reverse complement strand
ATAAAGTTCGTACTGTATATGTTGAATATTTTGTAGCAATTTTTTTTTCACGATTAAACAGCCACAAAAATTTTCACTCCTGATATGCCTACACAAAGTGAGTGAAAATGCAGGTAAATCGTGTAAGTAATCTCTCAAGAATTACCCATCTTGAAGAAAAATGACTAAAATATCTGTACGTGGAAAAATGAAAATGGTGAAATATACAGCATATACAGTATGTCTAATTGTTTCCCCAATTTTTCATTATGTAGTGAAATGTGTCCGTGCATCACAAAACCACCAAAAAGTCGCCGGAGGTAAATTTACGCCACGGCTGAAAATATGAGTAATGGGTCAACATGTTTGATGTTCAGTTTTTGTTATTTTCTGATAGTGCAACTCTTCTTCTACCCAAATATGAAGTTTGGAAGCATAACATGCAGTTTAAGTTGTATTTTGGTTTAATTTTCTATGCCCATGCTATTTCGGTTGTTGCAGGTTCCCATCCGACAGCGTCAAAAATGTACGTGAAGGACAGGCCAACAACTTTTACACTCCATAACTTTTGAATGGAGTACACTGGAGTATTGAAACTTGAATATAATAATAAAGAGGACGTAATTAATATGCCTGCTAAGTTTGGTGGCAATCTGATAATCCCATAGTGATTGCCATGGAGTTTTAAATCAGATTTTTGTGCCCCCGCACTTTGTGCTGCTTCTGCAGATGTTTGAATAGACCCTTAACTTCAAAGCCGTTTTTCTCAAAAGTAACATCTGAACGGGTTAAACATTCTCTCTCTTATATTAAAGGGTTAGGAACATCCATTTTTGAGAAATGATATATTATTTTAAAGCTGAGAGACTACTCTATAAGAATCTGATGTTAACTGAAAAATCATTTTTGGCTACTTTTTGTTGGTTTTGTGATGCACGGTCACAAATGTGCAATTATTTGTGTGTTTATGTGTGTGTGTCAGACTGTTTCACTTTTGACAGCTTTCTATTTTTTCCCCTGTATGTTGCCCATGTTGTTATACATTATAAGCTTGTTGTTTGCAACAGGATTATGGTGTGTAGTTTTGCATGTTAAAGGCAGTGGATCTCATTTGCAAACATCCCCGTAGACCAGGAAAAGATAACCTATGCCCTTAGGCTATTGATGAAGGGCATGTCTGTGAAATCTGGGGGTCAGTGATTGTCTAGAATTTGAAAAATGCAAAAGAAAAGCAATAACCGTTTAGCGTACGGTCTATGGTAGGATTTTCTTCCTCGCAAGAAAAAAAATTCAAATCAGAGTCTAACGGTCACTATAATTCCACTAAAACTGAGTTTCTAGCTCCTATATTTTGCTAAAGGTTCCCAGATGGCATTTTCTTCTAAATGCCATTGTATTTACACAATGTTAATTTTTAGGCATGCAAAAGAGATCCACTGCCTTTAAACCAAGATACATGTAATTAAAAATTCAAAACCAAAGACAATGAAAGATAATACTTAATCATAAATATAATGCATAGATGAAGTTCAGCTGTGTGAATGAATATTGCTTTGTGGTGTCAAATTAAAGTCACACAAACATTACATTATTGAAAATACATATGAATTTGACACTTTTTTTATGAACAGTGAAACATGCTGATGAAGCCGATTTGACAGTCCATAAAACAATGTCATCACAAATTTAACTTATATAAAAGATACACTTTACAAAGATTCTGTCATGAATGGACGGAATAAAACTGAAATAGATGACAATTAAACAACATATCATGACATTGTACCAATCACCTGAATGTAATGTTGAATTATTTACAAAGTACACAATATAATCTGGTGCATATTGCAGGCAACAAGATACATTTACTGCAACATATGATTCGCTTCTTGATTTCATCTTTAATCACCAGTTGCATTAAAGAAACACAAAGAAAAATTGAGAATAATACAGCATGATTAATTTTGAGCATTTCATATTCTCTAAAAAATGATAAGAGGATTAACATATAAATATTTACGCTGTAATTTCTCCAGTTTAAACGGTACACAGCGAATTTAATTTATATTGTATTGGTACATGTATGTATACCTACGACATTGATGCAGATAATATCACATCAAAATGATCAACTGTGACATAACACCTATCAGTTTTGAAGATACACTCTCACCCACTTGACAATGTCTTGATGCATGAAGCACACATTTGTGGTCAAATGAGCATACTATATACCAATATTTCTTCCTTTTTTAAAAGTAAATCAAGTGGATTTTGTAGATAAATATTGAAAGGATACTATTGAGAACATTTCTGTTATACATGATAACAATTTTGATTTATCATACAGGAGTGGATCAAGTTAATCGTTTTAGATATATCAAAAGGGTACTATTATAAAAAAATTTTGTTACACCTGATACCATTTAGAATGAGGCCAGAGTTTCCTTTACATTTAGGACTATCGCTTGCAATCACTGTACAAGAGTGGATCGGGAGATTTCTATTATAGATATATATCAAAAGGTCTCTATTGAGATCATTTCTGTTATACACGATAACAATTATGATTAAGGCCAAAGTTTTCTTTTTGATATTAACGGTATCGCCTGCCATTATCGTACAAGAGGTTGCGCGAGTTCTTCGATCCTCGCCGGGCACCGGGCCTTCTTGGCGGCTTCGCTCACGATGAATGCGTCGGGGTTAAATTGCACGTGGTCCATGGTGGCTCGCATGATGGGTTGCGAGAGTTCGTTCGTCCGTGTCGTCGCCACGCTTCTCCTCGCGGCCCTCGGAATCATCCATTGGACGGGACGATCGGGCTGGTAGCCGTCGGCGAGGTTTTTGGGCTTGGCTAGTTCCAGTTGGCGGGGAGATGCTGTGGCCACCTTGGCAGTGTCGGCAATCTGCAAAGGAAAAGGTAGATTATTGACATCATTGTTTATTAAAGATTGCGTCCATGATTTGCAAACCTCGAAATGAGCTTATCGACTGAAAAAGTTTAGATCATTTATAATCTAAAGGGGTTGAAAAGGAAGGTTTACTGAATATTAGTGTTGATAAAATTAAAACAGAATGCACCAACATAAAGTCGCTCACTAAATTTATATTTCACACAGCCGTTATTACTCTGACTGCCAGACCTGATTTATGGATCATCCAGTGATAAAATACCTGCTGATCAAAGCTAACAAAGTCAATAACTCGCATCAGTGGATTTGGACGATCGTCTAGCAATCTTTATAACGCACAGTACATCAGGCTCTACCAAATTCAAAATTAGGTGAAAGCTACATATACCATACCAAAATGCAACTTGAGCAAACACTGTACACCAATGAACCCCAAATTTTTAACACTATTTTTATGTACCAATCCTTAGTTAGATCAAATCTGAGCACAAACAGCTTGGTGTGCAAATCAAAAACTCAAAAAAATTTAGGAGTTCACCCTTCTTTTTTCATAGATAATGGACAAGCAGAAAGCCTGGAAAGAAACATATACTCAAGATGTACCCCAACTCCCCTATTCATTCTATAATGCAGTACTTACAGGCCATTTTGGTTCCCTGAAAGGACCGTTGGGTCGACTCTTGGGTCGGGCTAGCTGTTCTAGCCTGCTGGAGGCCCGGGCATTTTTAGCTGTTCCACTTACAATAGATTCAACCTGTGAAAATAAAGGGCAGATATCCATCATAAATTAAAGGCATTGTATAATAATGTTTCCAGTTTTAAAAATCTGAGCTACCCGATTCCCCATGCTACCAGTGTCTCTGATACGGTCTAAAAATGAAGCCCTGAAAAAAAGTGCAGTTTAAAATAATCATTAAGTGCTTTAACCCTTTAGCCACTGAAGACTCTGTAGATAATGGCTTATGGCTCCCTGGAAGGTACAGCAATATTGCCCTCAACGGTGCACAAAAGACAGGCATTCAATGTATACTAGAGCGCAATTTACAGACGGGCGGTTTCGGGTGGTTTAGGGAGTGATAAGACGGGCGGTTTCGGGCGTTTCAGTGAACTACGGGAGTACAATGGATACTAAAGCACATTTTTACGGACGGGCGGTTTCGGGTGGTCTAGGAAGTAATAAGAGGGGCGGTTTCGGGCGGTTCAGGTGCTAAAGGGTTAAAAAGTAAAAATCATTGAGAGACCATTCCTGCTTTCCCCCATAGACTACTGTGTTGCAGAATTTCCTATCGGCTGAGAATAAATAATGTGCCAATTTGTATCTGCACACATTGTACTAGTGACAGCATAACTGTCCAAACTTTTGTGTTCTAGGGTGTTTATTTGTCCATTCAAACACTGTCAGATGTGTCAGATAGCAAAGTTCGACAATTTTTTTGACGGGTCTTCCACAGTGTTATATAGCGTCCTTAACCAGTTGGTGCTGGATAAACCCATCAAATTCCAATTGGATATATATATGATGCACAACACGCTACTCTGGGGTACCACTGTACCCCAGTGTACAATGTTGAGTACGCCCTCTTGTGTCCATAAAAAGTATTTTCTTCAGTGATGATGCTGAGGCTGCACCGGTGCACAATAGAAAGAATAAACTGACAAAAAGTGGGGTGAAAATGGGGCTGAAGTTGTTATTTTCACACCTTTTAGTGTTACATAACATCATTTCAGAAAACATGTGCACAGGAAGAGTTTTTAAATATTGAGAACCACACTGCAAACATAACTCTTACAGTTTTCTTATCCAGAGCACAGTGCTCAAAAAAGAAATGCTATTTCTTATTACTTTTCAGCAATTAAAACATATTTTCATTTATAGAAATGGCTTCTTTTTATCTGTTAGGAATATCGTACTCTCTTTTCCAGTTGCAAAAACTTGCACATTTATAGAAAACTATTCTTTACAAATCTTGTAACAGTTGCCAATTTCAATTTTTAGTTTCATGTAGTCAGATTAATGATTTATATGTTAATACTGTACATTATCCAGGGATATTCTTTTTTTTTTAACTCTTGATTTGACACATATTTTTCATCTATTTCTGCAAAATTATTCTACCTTTCCCTTGGGATGCTCCCTTCACTAATTTGCATAGATCAATTAATGCACTGAAGACAATGAGTATGGATTTAAATTCCTCTTAATCCTCTTTCTCAATACAGGTCTAGGCAAATCTTTCACACCTTCTACGCATGAAAAAAATGCATCAATTCTGCAAAAATGCCAAATTGAACAAGAAACCTCAAGCCTGTTCAGTTCACTTTAACAAAGCGATAGCCATAATATGTCTCGCCGAGTTTTGCTCACAAAGGTCGTTGACCCCTGCTGGTAACCTTTGACCTTTTGGTGACTTTAAGATCCCTATATGACATCTACCACTCAAGTTTGGTTACAATTGGACAAATAGGGGTAAGTTATGTGCCATAATGTAAACTTGCCGAAAAACTTAACATTGGGCTCTAAAAGGTCGTTGACCCCTACCGGTGACCTTTGACCTTGTGGTAATCTTCACATATTTCTGAGTTTGAAAGTCTGTATGATTAATCTTCCAACCAAGTTTGATTGAAATTGGAGCATTTATCACAGAGTTATTCAAGTTTTTGTAAGCGTAACGGACTAACGCTGGACGGACAGACAGACGCCAACGTGATCCCTTAGTCTCCCTCCACCTCGGTGTGCTTGACAAAAATGTGGCAAATCAATAGTTAACAAAGACTATCGCGAAACAAAACAATGATTATTTGCATCAGTTTCTTTGTAATTGCAGTTATGCTGGATTATCCTCATATAATACTCACCGGTCTAGGAGGTTCATAATCTCGATGAGGTGTCTTGGCCCGTGCCAAGAATTCTAGTCTCTCCTTCTCTGCAGCTTTCTTTGCCTCTTGACTGACGTACCAGATGGGGGATTCACGACCACAGCTGAAGGCATGCCTTGGCCTGGACAAAATGGCAGAAAATACAGTTAACTCTGCTCAGCTAAAGTTGCAAAAATTGAATGTAACCAAAGTCAAAGGTCTATAAAAGTCCCCTTTTCTTTACTTAATAGCTTTGACCATCCACAAATGGGATTTTTTTGGTCAAAGGTCTCTTGTAGAATTGACTGCACGATGATTACTGGTTTGTCACAAAGTCACTTGCTTGTTATAATTGTTGTGTGTGTTTATTTTTCTTTTCCCCAGAACAGTCTATAAAGTTTTTTGAGGTGATCACATACAAATGTCTTACACTACAGTGCCTGATCAATTATTGGGTACCAGTGGGGGGGGGGGGGGGGGGGGGCAAGGAGAATTCTGATATCTGAAATCAGTTGAACGTTTTTCACCAATGTCACAACCTATTGGAGGAAGATCAAGTTACAATGTGTGAAAATCTTTAGATCTGACCATTTAAATAAACCAGCAAAATTAGTAACAAGCAAGCACAATCTAAAATTTGTTTCTATCTTTACTTATCCATTCATAAGATCAATCATTTCATGTATTCTCTTTATTTTTATCTAGCACTTATAAATTTCAGTACACTTGATGCACTTGACAAATCAAATAAAACTCACCACTGTACTATCATTATCTTATTATTTTATGCATACCTTTCAAATTTCAGAATTGCCTTGCCAATCAGGATCCACATTTTATTTAAATCACTACAAGAATACTAAAAGTTCCTAAATTTTGAATGGTGACATAAAAAATAATGAAATAGTTTTCTCTTACCGATCTTCCCTGAAAGTGGCCGGTGGTCTCTTGTAGTTTGCCAAGACTTCTAATCTTTCTGACGGGCTGCCTTTCATTGCTAGAGGGCTCACTTCCCATATTACCGAATTGACGGCCACAACTATATACATGAATATGTCTAACGTTAGAAAGAGACAAAACGAAGCAAAAAATAATTTATTTGAGTTACGTATCTACAATGGAAGCACATTAACTTCAAAATGGATTTCTGCATGCCCTCAACTGACACAAAAGTGAAGCAGTATACAAAAAGAATTATAGTCTAAAGTGAAATATTACAATCGTACAATTTCCAATTTTACTTGAACATTCAGTCCAAAATATTATTCAAGTTGATGGATGTTTCTGTGTTAAAAATGTATTAACAATTACCAGGCAATTATGCATATTCACTTCTGTAAGATTATGTGTGTGTTTTTAACAAAAGAATGACAAGAAGATTTGTCAGCTTCTTGCTCAATTTTGTACCCAAATCATGATGTAAATGACCAGCATGGGAATTTGGTGATGAATTTCTTTTAATTTCTTACAGAGCTCGTATTAGCACGTTTTGTGAATTGGCTTTTTAATTTACCCGGTACAGGCCCATGCCAGCAAAAAATTCCTAGCCCAGTGGGTTTTGACATTCAACCCAACCCAGCTCCACCCCTTATAGTCATAAGCCCCCATTGAGTGCTAATAACATGTACTCTTGCACAAGACATTACAAAATAATGTACTTTTCATTGGCTTGCTGTACAAATGCCACTAATGTGATGTGCTATATAGTTATAAGCGATTTATTCCCCATTCAACATACTTCTTGCCATCTGCAGTACTCCTGAAGTTCTTTTTGGGTTCTGATAGTTCTTCTAGCCTCGGGGTGGGGGTGGTCATCATGGCTGCCCGGCTGACCGGCCACATGGTGTCTTGGTTGCCCCATTCTAGTTTGGGTCTGGGGATAATGAATTATTTAGAACAACTATATGTTATAACTCGACAGAATACAAGTACAATATTCACAAGTAATATTTAATTAACACATACATCATGAACATGTATTTAACTAATGTTATAATTACCTATTTTTCTTGATACCTGATACTTTATGTTTTATGCTCTTCAAGACTGATTCCAGGATTTGCAAGTCCATCACTTCCCTTCATTATCAATACCAAATGGTAGTTAGTACTTGAAATGGCGGGTTGAAAATTTGAGACCCATACGTCAGGAATTTGTTGTTTTATGAGAAAAACTAATAACGATATGCTACCAGAATATTGTTCTTTCCTTGAGTTTAACTTTTGCTCAAATTGCGAATCACGGTTCGCATGACCAGCAGTGCACACTGATTGGTTAAATGGCTAAACTCCGCGCGACCTTCGGCTAACGGCTGATCGGACAATTTTGGAACTAACAGAACGGCCCATGCACGTTAACGTCACTGTGTAAATTTTGAAGTTTAAATGTCCAGATTTTCACCAAAACTACGTACACTGTATTTTACCCAAAGGTTCTGTGACAGATGTTTATTTATACTAATCTTCACATTGTGAACGATTTGAGCTGATTTCATTTATTTTGCCGTTTCCTGGCGTGCAAATCCCGTACACTGTCTTTAAATGTTAAAATATCATAACAGCACTCACAGCAAAATGTAATTAGCATTCTTTTTAACATACTTTAATGATACATCACTATACACTTAGTCTTATACTATATATGTTTAAACTTAACATATACTTCTGTTTAAACTTAACATATACTTCTGTTTATAGAGTGTCCTTTATTTATTTACATGTACTGTATATCATTATTCACTTAATATTATTAATTCACTTAATATTATTCATTAACCCGTTGGCTACGGGAACCGGATGTGTCCTGTGTTAACTCTATGGGATTTTCAGAATCTCGTAGTCAACGGGTTAAGTTATTTATCTATTGTTTTGTTTCATTTTTTACTTTGGAAGGGCAACTGCATGCAGATCTACACCAGTAAAGTTTTCACAGCTGCATGACATTAAAAAAAACATAACATTCAAGACCTGCTGTAATTATACATGTACATGTAATTCTACATGTACATGTAATTTTACAATTGACATCATATACCTTTCAATGTGTCTTAATGTACTTACCCAAAGCTTGTTAGCCATATTGCTTTGGAGTTTTTAGGCTCTGATAAATAACCAAATCTGTTGTCCCTGTAGAATAGAAAAATAAATATAAAAAATAAATATAAATAAAAAAAAGATAAATGCTACTTGCTAACAGCTTGGTCATGAAAGGAATAACTAAATTTTAACAAGATTATTTCACAACTGACACAAAATTTCAATCACATTAATATAGTTAAAAGAGAATTTTCCTGTCCACTAAATTAATGTGGATTCAGAGAATCCTGAACACTTTTAGAAATCCACTAATGAAAGTTTGAGCAGATTTGGTTCAGCCATTAAAAGGTTGGTGTCTTGCACTCAGACCAAAGCATTTAAATACTACAAATGTGTTGCAATATAATTGTCACACTAATATATCAAACGACCATTAAACGTTAACTTTTTGAGTTTTTTTTTTTATTCTACTGACTTTTCTATTTTGAAGATCTAAAACAAATGGCTGTACAGGATTATAATGGAATAAACAGGAAGAAAGAAGAAAGGAAAGGTAGAAGGAGGAGGAGAAGAAGAAGAAACAAGAAAGTAAAGAAGAAGAGAAAGAAGAAGAAGACAGAATGGAAAGAAGAAGAAGAGGAGATAGAAGAAGAAGAAGAAGAAGAAGAGAAGAAGAAGTAAGAATTGAAGAAGAATGAAGACAAGGAAAGAAGAACCAAGACAAGAACATAGAAGAAGAAAGAAGAAGAAGTAAGAGAAGAATAAGAGTGAAAACCATTTGATACTTTTCAATAAAAAGTTAAAAACAATGTATCAAGACTTAAAAATTTCTAATTCTATCACAGTTTGTTACAAAAGAGATTAATTTTCCATATAAATTGCTCACCTTCCTGCCAAAAGTTTGCCAGAACTGTCTTGTACTGGGGCTGAAGAAAAAAAAGTGAGATAATGTTTTGTTAATTCTCAAGATTTATTTTTTTCATTATTAAAACATTATGGTTTATTGTGACATTGATTTTTTTTTTATTACATACTTAACAGATAAAATGCCAGTTGGAGGCTTTGGAAATGGAAAATTTTCAGTGTTTGGGTAATTGCAAGTCAAGTCTCAGGCAGTGTGATGAATAATGCAGAGAAAAATATAATCACTTGGTACTTCAGAACTAAAGATGGCAAAATAAAGAATTACCTTTTAAACGTGCACTTTCAGTGGATATGTACGTTTATGTTTCTTCAAACTTTTATTTCCAATTACACTTTTTGCTGCAAAGCAGCAATCTTGTGCCCTGACACTGATAAACAAAGGACCAAATACAAACATCTAACAACATTCAAAGTTTTGTTTATAATCAAGGAATGGTGAGATACCAAAATGGTATTTTTCTAATGTTTTGATTAGTTTTGTTAAAAAGTATATAAATGATGTAATATATGGGTAATAGGATAAATGACAAGCATACATTACAGATGTATGCAAATAATAAACACAAATGACAGCCCCAAAAAACTATTGACACACATGTACCGATAAAACTTTTATTCAATAGATCAGTGTCAAGTTTCTTCCACAACTAGGTAAGCACAAGGGTCAAGGAAATCACATCACATTCAACAATATAAGAAAAAAAAATGAATGCACACATAAAAATAAAATAATCACCATTCAATTGGTAATTAACTTGAGGTAATGACATCTTTTTTATGTCATTGATCAGTACAACACATGTACAATGATACTGAAGTTAAATGCTTTATAGACCTGACAAGGACACACTGTGAACATCACCGATCATCCGTTGCTACCATGGCAACCGCAACTAACGCACGCGCGAGTATCAATCAATGTCAGGGAACGCTACCACTCAATATTGGTTTTCACGTTGATTTCACACCTGTTGTACGATTGATTGGTATAT
>JZLH01S0117457.1:4020-20135 GCA_001188425.1 Eucidaris tribuloides | reverse complement strand
GAGATTTTTCACCACAAATTGGCCCATTTTCTAAGTGCTTTAGCCACAATCTACGTCTATTTTCTGCCAATTAGGGGTGGTGACCGTCACCCGTTTCCAACGGCCCCAATCTAGATAGGTACATACTGTCCCCCCCTAAAAGCGATTACAAACCACACATCATCCCACACACTACCCACCCACACACACCCACACATCACACATTGCACACACACATTCTTATGACACAAACACCCCCTCTTCACACAACTTTTTTTCACACACATTTCGATCACACATCCACACACACATACGTGTCAACTCACTCATCGAGACGTACAATTTAAGTGTGATGTTGCGAAGGTTGTTTGTTAAACGTATACCGAGGACACACACCAATTTTTATCCTAATTTAAACAATGAGCAAAAACTTACTGACAAACTGCGGACAGTATATCATGCAGTACACTAACCTCCAAATATTTCTCTAATATACCTCCCGGACTTTGCTGTTGTAAAGTCCGCAAAGGCACCTCAATTAAAAATCTAAAAACGTGGACTGTCCAGCCCCTGGAAACGTCCCGTTGTATCAAGTAAAATTAAAGCCAAAACGTTCACAGTAGCAATTACAAACAAACAGCCCACACACACACACAACACATGCCCGCACACCTGAACTGTAAGGCAAACGCCAACGGGAACCAAGTAAAACACTACCACATCACATACCTCCGTATAAACATGCAATCAGTGACACCCCATTACAACATACCTAAATTGGGGACGTATCTCAGTGTATTGTATATTTCACCGGTAACTCGGCGACGTTGGTGGTGCTACACAAAATTTTTGTGCCATTTTCCTAAGGGCGCTTTAGCTGCTCATCTTACTTTAGATTCTGGCCATTTAATAAGTGGGGATCCGTCCCCTGGTTGTTCGAATCGTCCCCGATCTGAATTAGAGTGTCAAACTAGTTCCCCGTTGAAGCATACAAACCACGCCACCATGCACGCAAACATGTCCACACATCACACCACAGTCCTTTTCTTATGCGCACAACACTACGTCACACACACAACACCATCACACACACACACACACACACAACACATCAACACACACACACACACCACACGACGTCACTCACAGCACACAGTCACACACAGTACTTTCGCACACTCACAACATCACACACATCAACACACACAAACACATAACTGTAATCCCTCAAAAAACATCAATTTTAACTGATTACAGACCTCCAAATGAGGACTACAGGCACACATATACATCCCAAATCAGGGATACCCACATAGTTAACAACTTTGTATAGAATTTTAACCATCAAATTGACATTTTTGTTCCCATCAAATGAATGCTATTCAAAAAATTCAATCGTTTGCACTAGTGAAATGGGACGTCCGTCCAGAACATCCCATCTGAATAGTGGAAAGTTCATACTATGTCCCGGTTTTTGGGAGAATTACAAATGCCTTCAACACATGCAACTCCACAGTCTCGCACCCACACTTCACTTTGGTATACAACAACCTAGCACACTTCTATTGAAATACAGTTCATGCACATTACAGGATATAGTCCCTATTGTCTATCCAAGCACAACACATGGGGTCCAGGTTACTATAACATTAATTGGGGAAGGCAGCATAATGACTTTTTGGACATAAAGGACCATTCCTGAAAACAATTTATGGGGGGGTGGTATGGAATTGGCTGAGAATTATTACTCCCAAGATACAAAGGGCTGCCTCCGAAACAAAGGGACACAAACTTCCAAACTTACCGACACCCGCCCCTCCAAAATAATAGAACAGAAATTTTCACTGGAGATCAACAAACATCCATAATAAAAATAACTCAAGCAAATAATGACCTCCAAACTCAAGAAATATACTGTATAAAAAAAATGGGGGGGAGCGGAGATTGACCATAACAAATTAAAGAACACAAGGAAAGTGTCACATCAGCCTCAACCATCATAATTACAATAAAAAGCTTATAAGACATTTGAACATTTTGATAGTTCAACCATAAATCTATGTAATAACCTCATGCATCGAATATGAAAATACAGGCTTGTTAACCCTAATCTGCCCGGGGAGGGGGGGGGGCTAAAAAACCCCCCCCCCGACAAAATTCGCGACTATTCAGCCCGCGCAGAGAATTTTTTTTGACACTGGCTGTCGCTCGCGTGACTTTACTCAATGTCGTCATTTTTGAGACACAAATCGGCGACGTCCGCTACACGGTCCGGTTACGGCAACTTTCGTATTGCATGTCACCATCCAAAAATCGCTTCTAAAAACATGAAAATCGTGTTTATCAATCAAATTGGTCTTCAGCCCAAATTCATAAAATTAATTATTATTTTACCTTTACTGATGAAATAACCTAATTTAGTCTGTTAGAATCGCAAAAAGTGGTCCCCAGTATAAATTTTCCATCAAAAAAAATCAATAAAAAACAAAAGGTCAAAAAACAGAGAAATACATAAGAAATTCATAGACAATAAAAACATAAAAGTTAATCTGATTCAGTCATTTTTTTGACAGATAATTGTTAAAATGTGCAAAAACGAATATTATCTGCCAAAAATATACATTCTGTGAGCTTTAAAGGAGTTAAACAAAAATATGATTTAACATAAAATCATAATTAAATACTAAAACATAGAAGAAATATTTTTCAAAATCTAAACTAACAGCTATGAGAATTACTGTACCGGCTCTATGCACTGCAAATTTTCACAAGCGATGCGTGACCGCTGCCGGAGATCTGAAGGGGGGGGGCCAAAATAACCCCCCCCCCGGCTATCAATTTCAAAAAAGCCCAGGGCTGATTAAGGGTAAAAGTATTCTCAGCAAAGTAACAAAGCAATAACGCAGCGCTGAAGAATGTCCCTGGATGCCTTAACATAACAACTTCCACTCTCAAAATATTATCAATAAAAGTCATTTGTTCCTATCTAGTAATTAATAACTGAGCTTATGCTCGCAGATTCTACAACTGAATACCGATTGACACAACCACTACCAATTCAAGCTGAATGCACATTTTTGAATTTCAAACTTTCTGTTTACATAATATGAATGATATAATTTTAATATACTAACAATATAAATCACTCAGCTGTTAAACAGAACTACATTGGATTTTAAATAAAACAATAAAAATAGTTCAATTCCATCCTCACACATCATCCACAACTAATCAAAAAGTCAGACCAGATGTCAAAAATTTGGTAATTGCATTTTCCAAATTTGCCAATTCTAACGCAAAAAAAATACTCTAGGCATTTCAATGTCAATCATGACTTGCAAACTATTGATACTTATGGTTTAGTATAGCATAAAGAGACATTACAGAAGCAATAAATTTACCAGTAAAGCTAAATGCCCCACCCCATTTGTGTGATATCTTTCACTGTTAGTTTACAAAAGTCAATCTGCAGATACACTAAAAAAACTTGAACAATATTGATACCAACAACTTTTTTTTAAGTACTGATGCTGTTACATGCCACTGCAATAAGGCTGTGATGCCATTACCAAACAATAAGATCTACATACATGTATAAAGAATGAAAACAAAAATAAAGTGAACATTTCCTTACTTTTATATTCGGTAAGAGAAAAGGAATATAACCTGTCTACACAACCAGAAATATATTGTATTTTGCCTGTAAGATGATAATACTTCTTAAAACAATTCAGCAGCTAAAAGCATGATCTTGTACATAATAATTCTACATGCAATTAATAATCATACAATACTTTTATTATTATGCACAGCAGTATTTGCTAAGGTATCCTGTAAATGATGGATGAAACTAGGTAGATCCACTTGTATAGTGGATTTTTCCCCTTCATAGAGTTGACTAAATTGTATATAGATGACTCTATTACACTAAAACATAGAATATACATGTATAATTCATCTGTTTTAAACAACCACCCAAACTCCATGACAATTCTATATTTTGAGTTACACAAGAATATAAATTTGTTACAGTAGTAAACTATCAGTGGCACAATACATGTGCAGCCTATAATATGAGAACATATTACCTAAACACCGGTGTTAATGCTATGAGGCAACAGAAAATTGTCAAAGAATTGAATGCATCAGTTATTGTTATTTACCTTCCTTACTCTACGTGTATTCCTTGGCAGAAAATGTGAAATGAATAATATAGATACCGCTTATTTTTTTTCTAATTAATGCACACCTGGTAAATTTTTGTGGCAATGATGATCAGAAAGAAATATAATAATGTGCGCGGCATCAAATCCCTTGATTTTGCCTGGTGACTCCGATCGGTCCACTATCTCCATGTGTAGGTCTGCACAAAACAGAAATAAACTTAACATTTAGCCATCACCATTAACCCGTAGGGATAACTGGCTTTTACAGAAGCCCAGAAATTATGATAACCTTTTCACTCAAACTGAGATTATATTGCCTGAATGCCTCTGTCCCATAAATTATACACTTTTGACCAGTAATCAGTATGGATGAAGAAATCATCTCTTATAACATTGATACAAAACCCTATATGAAATAAATAATTAATATGGTATAATTCAAAACATCACATGAAAGGCAATTTTTCTGATTATTACTTTTGTACAGTTATGCAACATTGCTGTTTCTATGATACAAATCTACAATATATACAGAAAGGCCACTATACAGCCATCATCCAGCAACATGCCTTCCTTTGTCCATAACATCTGTGTCCACTGTACAGGCAGAGTGGAATTGTGGCCCTTTTGACTCAAATCATTAAAAGGGGCACATATTTTCCCACAATTCTTTGTCATAATAATGTCCCTTTTGCAGCCTGTATACCTAAGTCTAGCATCAATGCATAATTCAGGAACATTTGGCTGGATTGTGAGACTAGTTCTTAATATTCATATTAATAGCATAAAAAAACTACTTCCAGTGGTTGGATTCCATCATTACAGTGGACCTTGGGAAATTGCTAAAAACTAAATATAAAATGCCTTCTGGGTGCTGTATAGTATGGAGTATATTTTTAGCAAATTTTCACAAATGCACCTTGATTACTACATACTGCAACATGCAATTATTGTTAATTCATTATATTTCAAATTTTCAATTATCACAAAAATCAAGGCAGTATATATGTGTCATATTATTGCAATATCATTGTACTTGCCAGCATAACTTGCGAAAAGTGCTATGTACATACTTCACGTATAGATTCGCAAATCACTAAATATGTTTGTATATTTGATCAGTGATGCCTATATGTAAATATAATTATTAATTGTCATTGGTAGCTTGTGCACTATAACATTCCTCACACTAGTTTGGGAATATCAACAGGTATCGTATAATTAACACCTTACCAAAATGTGACACTACCTTACGAGCATCAAAAGTTATTGTGTTTCTAACAAAATACAAAAGTATGACACTAGCTTAATAATATCAACAGTTATTGCATTACAGGCGATTCTCATTATAATGAAGTCCTCGGGACCGGCAGTTTGCATTTGTTGTATATAAAGATGTATAGATAATAATTTTGGGACCTAAATTTCTACTTCGTTGTAACAGAAATTTTGTTATAACCGTGTTCGTTATAACGGAATGCACTGTATAAGCAGCTTGCAAAAACGTGTCACTAGTTGAAGAATATCAAGTTATTGCATAATTAACACAATGCAAAAATTTACACAGATGTGCAGCAATAACAACCCAATCTATCTCCTTTGTAATGATAGGGACTCAGTTGTAAGGGCTATCAACAATATTCTGCTGCTTTTCATTCCTGTGTGGGTTTAGCAGCGTCTTTACACCACAGTCTCAGCTCCAGTAAGGTCTTGTTGAGAGCCGTCGTCCACTGGATGCGATCCTCCTTGGTGTCAGCTGACAGGAGATGCCTAAACAAGGTCATGAAGTGAAAGAGAAAAGATGTTGTTATGTGGACTGACCAATGAACTGCAGTAAATGCTGTGACACCTAATCAATCCATCCATTTTAGCTATACAGTGCACTCTCATTATGAAGAACACTGATATAACAAAATTTCATAATAAAGAAGTAAAATTTCTGGTCCCATATCTTGGATTTCCTTTGTATTTTATTGCTTTCGCAACCCTGATATAAAGAAATTTCATTATTAAGAAGAAATTCATGGGTCCCAAGGACTTCTTTATAACAAGAGTGCACTGTAGTAGAAAAGGTTTGCGGAAAAAACACCAAGTAAATTTCCTTTGAGATTTGGTAGCTCTTAAATGAGCCCACTCAACGTTTCAACCCGAATTGCTCTGGTTGTCATCAGGAGTGATCTTATCTATCACAGGCTAATTTACTTTCATGGTTAAAAACAGTAGTCCCAGAAAAAACAAACACTGAAATCATAGATTGCCCCGTCACAGAAAATTTCCTTTAACAGAATGACAAAAATATAAACACACAATACATTGTACAATACAATTACATTTTTCCTCGTGCTCACCACTATGTTTCATTACTGCCATGAAAAAAAGGACCTACACAAATGGCCTATATGGCCTTGGTGAAATATAAGTGCACTCAAGAAATTCTAAACGTAACGGTGTATATATTTGGGTGCATCCAACCCCCAGATCATGCTCTATTAATATTATATGATGATCTGAAATAGAAATTTCCCCATCTCACTCACTTGATAACGATTTCTGAGTTGTTGCGTTTGGCCGGTGCGTCACGTTCGCTATTCCTAGAAGGGGCGCTGGTCTGCAGCTCAAAGGTGTTAGGTCTGGCGCAGTGGATACGAGAGATAAGACGAACCTCCTTGGTGATGCAATCCTTGAGGACGATACTACCGATAGGGGGCTGAGGAGGGGGATGGAGAGAGATGAGAGAGACGTCAGTGATGGTGATGTATGATGATGCTATATTCTATCTGATACAATGATAGTTGATACTGATAAATGGAAAAATTTAAAGGTAGTAGCACTCATTTGCAACATGACATGAACTCTTCTCAAGCTTAGTCTGCACTCTGCAGTTAAAACGAAGTTACAGTAACATGTGTGAGAAATATCTCACCAATCAGCCATTTATATAGGTATTTAAAACGCAAAAACAAATGAAAATGTAACCTCATAGTACTGCTTGATCAATGGAAATCTAACCAACATTGCACCTTTCTAGAGAATTGAGATAATAATGCTAATATATTTGGTGGCTTATTTTTGCTAGACACAGAAAATATAATCTCTTCATACTCCTTATCACAGACACAGTCATCTGATATTTACCATAAGTTGTTCATTATTTTCTGGTGTCCACCTCAAAGCCATTCAAATTACATAAATAACGTACGAGACATTTGTGATGGTACCTTGCTAAATGTTTGTTTGTCAATCTCCAGTAAGATAATGGAAGTTGCAGTACTATATAGCCCAGGAAATGCTTAATCACCATGCTGTACAGTTTGGGGTACTTACTATTTTCAGTCTCAATTAACAAAAAAATTGATAAAGGAAGTAATAATTGATGTCAATAAACCAGAGGACGTCCTGCAACCTAAAAATAAATTCTTCACCATGCTATTGTGTATTTTACTACAAACTTTCTTGACCAATATCGATGCAAAACACACATTACAGGAAAAGCCAAAGTTTACTTTCTTAGTGCCATTGCAACAAAATTCCAGAGACTTAGCATGTGATATTTCTCAGGATGGTATTGACAAGGTTAATTGGTCTGAAAGAATTTGGGGAGAAAATAACATTTGATTGAAGGAAACTTCATGTTATTTATAACGGATGTTCTCCAATCATCTATGAGCAACCTACTGCATGCATTTCATTTACATAAATTCACATCATAACATATCATAATGCAATACACACCTACGTATTGTCAAGGTACTGTCTTCCAAAAACAAAACACAGCAAAACAACAACTTTAATAACAACAAAACAAAACAATACAAACCAGAATCAAAACAAAACACACATACATACAACAAACGCACACCAGACTTATAAATCTTCAATCCTTGAACAAGTGTTTGGGATTTATGGAAAGAAATTTCTTTTATGTGGTCTTCCATTTGAAGCATTCTACTGAAAAGGATGGGAGTATCTGGAAGACTTCTCCTTACCTTGCGTTTCTCATCACCAGGGTACTTCCAGAAGGAGAGGTAGCCTCCGTTGAGGACACACCATCGTCGATGCCACATTCCTAGACCACTAGACTCGTCAAACATCGTCAGGAAGCCATCGGCATGGGTCTGGCTGTCGGTGTGACATGACATAGTCATGTGAATGGTGCCCTCCAATGGGGACAGGAAGGGAACCTACCATAGCAGGAAAAAAAAATACCATCAATGACATCAAATGGAAAGAAGAATGCTCAATTTGACATTACCTGACAAAGTTAAACACACCAACATATGACAGAAAACAAAAGTCAAAAGATAACACAGAAGAGAATTGAAGTATTGAAATGAAGATGGGGAGGGCACTTATCTAGAACAGAAGACAACACACAGAATGGCAACCAAGAAGCTGGGGTGAACATTAACCATTTAAAAATTTACAAATATAAAGAAAGTCAAATTCATTCTATAAAATATATATACATAGACATTTACAAGTGTTTCTTTCTGGCTTTGTACATATTGAATACATGTGAGACAAAACTGGAGCAAACCTCTTTAGAATTTGTCTTCAATTATACTTTTGACTCCTAATCTCAACTGTATAACTTCACTGCAAATAAATAAAAAATATGTTCCCACAAATATAAAGAACAACATCAAGCATGGGTTGACAGCTGTGTAATATTTAGACCAAATGACTTCAACCTACATGTAATATTCTCACCTCATGCTCTAATCTAAACATCCGACCCTCTAGTAATACAACCTCACGTATATATTTCACCACCGTGACTCCACCACCTGTATCTCAATTACATCTGAACACAAATCCATTCTTAATTGTTTCCCTAACTAATTAACCATACCATAACCAACCCAAGTACATGTATCTATTACTTCTATTATTAGACACCTATTGTTAGATATATACCCACAGCTTCAATAATAAAATCAGACTTATCCTCCCAACCTCTTGGAGTGAACTCTCTGTTAGTGTCTGAGTTAACATACACTCACACACAATCAACATACACATACTACACACCCCAAACGGCCAAACATTACAAGCTAGTCCTCTAACCGGCTCCCTTACGAGGCAGAAGCATAAAAAGACATGAAAACACCATAGCCATACACAAGAAGCCAATAACATGGGCTGGCAACTGACCTTTGACAGCATGACCTTGCGAAGTTGGCAGCTGGCCAAGGTGAGGCGCACTGACCCGACGGTAGCGAAGCTGTTTTGACGAACGCCGGTGCTTGATCCTCCCGCACTAGACACTGGCGGGTATCTGCCTCCTTGCTGTAGGTGGATAATTAAGGAATATTATTGCTGTATTATTTTCTGGTATTTCCAAAATCCATTAACCTGATATGAAACTGGGCAGTTTGGGATGACATACAAAAAATATTTGAAAGCTCTTCTCATGAAACAATACAGTGAATTTTCTGAAATATGGTGCCAAAGGTCACATACAAATGTTACTTATGCTTTTATTATTGATTATACTGGACAAAAATGCAGAATATAATTGAGTCTGTCATCATACCAACATTTCCTTACAAGTATGCATAGTTATTGTTTATACCAGCTAGCACAAAAGTACAAATTTTTGTAAAGTCTCGATTTTGGGCCCTTTTACAAAAGTGACTTCTGCTCATTAAATCATTAAATATCATCCGTGTTTTGGTATCATTTAATAGAGGAGATGTTAAGCTATTCACCAGGAATTAAAATTTCCTGAAAATATGTGAAATATTTATTCAATGAAACTTTGTCTTACTGAAAACTTTTTGGCGGATGCACTGCTATGCCACTCACCCTTACTGAAGACATGTTTGTCTTGAACTTCTTCTTTGGAGTAAGACTGCTCAGTAATCCCGGCTTGGAGGACTTCTTGCTGTGAATGGCATCCACGGTGGGGCAGCGCCCTCTCATCTCGTAGACCAACATCTCAATGGTGAAATTACTGCCAAGATCATTCCTGTTATTAAAGTTGTAAGGTAATAGTAATGATGGGTGATGTCTGCAAATCTGTTCATACTGGGTAGAATGCTTCATTCTATACACTTTAACCCTAAAATGCCCAGTGGGTCCATGTACGTGTTTTGCAATAAGTCAGCTAATTTGTTTGTTTTTGTTTTTTTGGTACTAAGTTTTCATGACCTTTTCCCTTGAGTCTTGCTGTTGATTTGACACTACCTTGACAAAAATTGGGCCTATCATTACCTCGTGGTGCACTTTGAGAGTGCATTTATTGCTACTACACCAAAACTGGTAAAAGTGCTAACATACCTGCATACTTAATGATCAATAATTAATCAATTAATTAATAATCATTTCATCATTCAACTAAAACTCTACCCTGGCTTCAAAATAAGATATATTTTAAAATTCATGTGCACACCCACGCACGCACGCACACACGAAAAAAAAAAAACTCTCAGAACTTGGGCTAAAAGCTAGAAATGTGTGGAGAAACTATAGGACAGGACTAGACGAGGGCCAGTAGTGATAAGGATGAGATATACTTACAGGCAGACCATATTGGTGAAGTGAATACAGTCCCCCCGGACATCCCTGGTGGACAATAACTGAGTTGCAATGACATGTTCGTGACAGCGGACTATCACAAAGTAGCTATGATGGGCTTGATCTGAATAGAGGGAAAACAACGTGAAAGAAATGAATACTATTGGATGTATAGCAACTAGATGACAGAAATATTCATCGTAAATTATGCATAATCAGGGTGCGAAATGAACAGGGGCTAAGAGCAATCTTGCTGCCATAAGTTGCAAAAGAGCCCTCGTAAATTGCCAAAGGGTCCAATACAACAGAACAGAATATCTGAGATGCTCTGAATCAGGTAAAGTAACCTCATAAAAACAATTTTAATTTTTTTTCCCCAATGCGTATTAAATGAAGAATAAGTTGATAGATTTTGTTGTTTTTTAATATTTATCAGAGAGATAAGTGTAACCATTTCAATGTCTAATTTGTACACATTCAATAAAATAATCAGATTTTTTCATAATTTAAAGCACTTAACATTCAAAACATTAAAATGTTAATTTTTCCAACTTAAAAAATAAAAAAATGGAAAAGTCAAACATTGATTTATTTGTTCTTATAGTTGATAAAAAACCTTCCCCAAACCTACCTCTGCCAGAGTCTAGTGCCATCAGGTACTGTGTCTTGAGTGGTAACCTGATGTCCTTGATGGTGACGGAACCCCGACATGGGGTAATCTCCCCCCCATCCTCGGTCACAATTACCCGTTGTGGGGTCATAGGGTTCTTGAGATGCTGAATCTCTGCCAGGCAGGCTTGACGACGCTGGGCTGCAATAATAACACAAACATTTCATTTAATCTGTCATCTGCTTTGTAAATTATAAAGGGAGTGTTTGGTTTTGATAAATGGTTGAAAATGAACATTTTTCTGAAAAATGCATTTTTTGTTGACCTACATCATCCATTCAAGCTCTGAAACTAACACGCCTTGAACTGTTTCCAGTTTCTAGAAATTAATATAAGATACAAATTTTGGGTCTCAGGTTTGATTCTAGTGTCGGGCACTTATGTCCTTGAGCAAGACATTTCATCTGCCTTGCTGCTCTCTGCTTTGGTGTATAAATGTGTAGAATAGGATGAGTGCGTTCACGTGGCTGCCAAGTCTTGACTGTTTTCCTCCAGAAGAGGACAGGTGTCTGATAAAGTAACAAGCATCTCATAATACGGGTAATAATTAATTGTAATTTATTTTGTAAAAAAGTCTTGATTTGAATATTCTGCCTTGTGCTCCATTGCGAAAGCAGCAGGTATCCTGGGTATTCATTGTTTGTCATGCTTTTTAACTGACTTTATGTTCAATAAAGCAGTGATTATAAAAAAAATAAAGTGCTGAGGGATGATGTATTTCATATAAAGTTTTATATAAATCAATAATGAAACTATTATTAATATCTTACTTGCTATAACGAGAAGTTTCTCAGCTTCTATTTCCTCCTTAGTGCCATGGTACTCCTCTGTTGCTGCTATCAGCTCCAAGGCCTGACTGGTTTGATGGATGATGCTCTGTTGGGCAGCCACATCCTCCATCAGGGCCTAAAGGTAGATCACAGAAATAGACAAACAGACAGAAGATTAGAATCAGACTTTTTGATTACATCAGATCAGATTTTTCAATCCTGATGATTACTGCAGCAATCTGATCATAATATCAAAGGAAGTGTCTCTTCCTGAGTTGCATATCTTCTCAGAAATAAGATGTAACAGAAACAAGACATATGTCACATAATTAATTGTCTTGCTTTTTGTTACTTTTTGCTTTATTTGTACAATCCTATATTCTAGTAACTGTAGATGAGATAGAAGTAAGCTTCGAAATCAATTCCTGCACTCTGTTATTTTTTTTCTTTAAAATTACAAAATACAACTGACGGATGAGAAAAAGAATAAATAATAATAAAGTATATGAAACTTCAAACTTGACACTGGTGGGAGAAGGCATCATCGTCGAGGTGAAAAAAACCTTGATATGAAGGATGTTAGAATATTCAAAAGAGTGAAATAACAAGGCTGCTTTGAGACCAAAACAAATGGAAAAGTAGAATTTTTACCCAGAAACAGTGGCTCTATTTTTTGATATTTGACATATGAAATTTGGACAGAATCATACCTGGCTTCGTAGCAAGAATACCTAAATATCCATTATCACTGAAAAACTGAGATATGAGGTTGCGTCAGCCCAGTGATGCTATATGTGTAAGCATTTCTGTATTAATTCACTGATGATTTTCACCTGTATCTTGTCCCTTGTGCTGACTCTCTTGGCCTTCTCTACGTTACTCTGACTGCGTTGTGCCTCCTGACGACTGCTCCCGCTTGTACTACTCCTGGTAACAGGGGTCGCCTCCCGGGTCACGGTTCGGTGAGTGACGACGACGGGACTCATGGATTCCTTCTGCTGCGTCCGGTAGCTCTCCAGGCTGTGGGGTGTCACTTGGGAAGATGAGGAGGAGTCGGAACTGGTGCTGGAAGCCTGACGTTTGTTCCTAGGGGCCGGGGTGGGGTCGACAGCAGAAGACACAGAGGAGGATGTGTGTCGTTCTTGTGGCTCAGGCTGATTAATCAACATGGGTAGAAAAAGAAATTATAATCTGGTAATATTGTTATTATATTACTAAAGGGACAAGTTAAAAAGTTATATTATGTGCCTGCATTTACAATACGGCTGGTAATTTCTATTGTATTTTCTAGAAAAAAATATGTATATTTTTTTTATGACCCAAACATTGCACCATAAGTTGGAAAAGGGGTTGATTTGATAGAATTGGGGTCGGCAAATCAAATTTCAGAAAAAAAGAAAAGAAAATGAAATATCAAGTTTTTCATATTCTTCATCATGCATGTCTATTAAAACAGTTATATTTGATTGAAGTTGACACTTGAAAAGTAATTCAATGTGGCACTGTTAAAAATGCAAGCTACATAATCTTCCATGCTCTTAGTGTCTTTGGTAAGGTCTAAAAATGAAGCCCTGAAAAAAATTGTATTTCAAAATGATTTAGTGCTTTAAAAAAGTGAAAATCTAAAAGCATTCAAATTGACAAGATTCACCTGCCATTTTCTCCCATAGACTTACTCTGTGCAAATCTAGGCTATTTTATCCTCCATCACAGTGCAAATTGTTTATTCATGCATATCTTGCCATTGGCAGCATAACTTTCCCAACTTTTGTATTTAAGGGTGTTTATTTGTCCATTTGAACACTACTATGTAGCTCAGATACCGGTATCAAATTTTGACAACGTTTTTTTTTTTTAAATTGAAGCTCCACAATGTTAGCCTGTTACTTTAAAGGAATAATGGCTGTGCCACTTACATTCTCTACATCATAGTCCCAGCCAGATGAATTGGCCTGACTAGATGTAGCAGGGGTGGTTTCCCTTTCAAGACTGTTGGCCTTAGCCTGTTCCTCCCGCATGGCCTGCTCAGCTACCACTATCAACTCATCAATGTCACCGAGGACATCACTGATGTTCATCTCGCTCTCATCGGTATCCTCCTCCTTCTCCTCCTCTACCACCTGCTGCTCTTCTTCCTTTTCTTCTTTGTTATCTTGCATTACATCCTCTTCAGTATTTGAGTCGTCTGTGTTTGTTTCACCTATTGAGAAACATTTGAAAATATGACTAGACATGATTGGCAGAAGTCCAAAATGTCTCATGCAACAAACGTGTTGAAACATATACCAATATATTTACAAACTAGAGTGTATAACTAGGCTGGAAGAATTTGTCTTGGATTTTTTTTTAGTTAAGCATACTAGTAACCATGATAGAAAGTGAACCCATACATATACACAACCTATTTGCCTGTCAAAGCAGTTTCTGATAGTAATTGTCTGAAAAAAAAGAAACATTCAACCAAGAAATTTTCACAGCAGTAACCTGTTTCATCCTCAAATCAGAGCTCCTTCCTTTTATCCTATTAGTTGGATTCCAGTGAATGATTCAAATAAGGATGGTGGCATTTATGAAGCACTGTCAAAAGCAAAAGCAATTATGTTTTACACATAATTATGACATTCCATAAAATACCAATTTTACAAGTACATACCATCCTCTTCCATCACTTCTTCATCCTCTTCGGGCAAATTATCAGCAACTTCTTCTTCCTCCTCCTCCTCCTCCTCATATTCCTCTTCATCATATTCTTCCTCTTCTGGTTCAGCTACATCTTCCCCTTTCTGTGGATTCAGCTTGAAACTTGCCTAGTGACAATGAGAAAAGGTGATAAACAGTTCCCATGGTTTCATCTCACCAAAATTTGTTGATTTTTCTTCTAAACCAGTTAGAATATATGAGAGAGCCTGAAAATTTCTTGTGATGAGCCGTGCTGTATATGAAAAAAGACTGAAATCTAAATTACCAGGGCCTGAAAACTGGCATAACTAATTCAAAATTCCAGGGTCATTATTTCAACCTATTTTATATTGAAATTTGAAATTGAACACTGAAATAATGAATATCCTGTTTGAACACGAAACAAAACATGTATACAGACCAACTGCATGTGTTTTCCTTTTTGGGAAAACGCATTTTCCTGAGTTGAGAGATTTTCTCAAATTCCCCAAGTTTAAAATAATATCCTCAAAGAAATTTACCTTCACTCAACACCATACTTAATTGTTTGTATGTGAAAATTGAATTATGTGCAAGGTTAGCTAGCTACACTTTCTTCTAATTACAACAATCAGCAGATCAATTGAAATACACTTTTCTGTCTTGTGCTTTGTGAGAAGTCAAGAATAATATAAATATGGACATTCCAAAATGTTTCATCTCATTTCTGAGCCCTATTGCGTTACCTCTCCTTGTTCCTCAGGACTTCCTGTCCGTGGGTACTCCCATCTGGATTTGATCTGGGCTAATTCCTTCTGACGTTCCTCCTGAAAAGCCAATCAAACAATATACACTTCACTAGTCTTTGACAAAATACAGTGGAACCCTGTTATAAAGAGGTCAGATATAACAAAACCCTCTTATAACAAGGTAATATGTCATGGTTTTTAGGTCCTTGTTGTAACACTCTGAAATCAATATTATTATACTTGAGAGAGAAAAAAAGTACCAGTACTATAAGTATTAACCTTGTTTGCAGACATTTATTGGGCCATTTTCCCCCAAGTCAGTTTTGGTAAAAAAAGTCACTTTATTGTAGTTCTGAAATGATTGTTACACAATGAAGAATTAATTGTTGCAAACAGATAACAATGAACTACTGCATGGACCCTATGATTTGTGAGTTTGCTTCAAGACAGGTACTTTGCGAGAGTTTGTTTCTGCGATTTTTATTGCTTTTTTTTCACTTTGTAAAGGCATGTTAGGAAGCAAAATTTGTCACAGGCATTAAGTCATCAAATTCGTGAAAATGAAACCACCGTGAAATATATGGTGTATGCAGTATGGGAATAT
>JZLH01S0117440.1:111455-124636 GCA_001188425.1 Eucidaris tribuloides | reverse complement strand
AAAAAAATCCCCTCTCCCATCCCCCCCCCAAAAAAAATCAACACAACGAACGTGCTACTCCTGGTTGCCAGCAGTGACATGATAAACTGGGAACACATACCCAGGCTCTGAAATCTAACACTGTAATGCAAGGTAGTCCTAGGCGGGCAATGTTTATAACATGAATGCAAGAGATTATTTAGAGAGGAGAAATTAAGTGTAGCTGTTTTGCTTAGTTTGAAATGACGTATGATATAAGTATGATATTGAAAATCACATTTGTCCGTGGGCTAGTAGGGCCTACCGTGCACCCCCCCCCCCCCATGATCCTACTACTTGGGTGACATTTTGTTCATTGGTGTCTTATTCGATGAAAAAAAGTATGTTCTGCTATGTTTTCTTTTCACTTATGGGGAGACTTGTAAAATCGCAACTTTTTCAACAAGTTTTCCTCGTTTTAGGGGTTGCTGAAATCTGGGCAGACATTATTGTCTATATCTTAGTAACACCTTGTTTAATTTTCCCCAAACCCTTCAGGAAAGGTGCATTCTGTCATCCTCTAAAGCTATATGTATATTCACTATTTTTTTTATTTTTGTGTTAATGACGTCACCTTAATTGCATATTCTGAAATATGCGGTTTTAACTGGCAAAATTGCTTCAAAAAATTGAAAATTTTTGATTCACTGTCTTGTTAAAGGTTTTTTTATTTGGATATAAATTACAGCCACTAGTCTTCCAAAACGTATCAGATAATTAGTCTGGACAATACTGAGTTGATCTTATCAATGAATTTGCACAAAATCCTTGAATAAGATGTGTGCCGGTCAATTTACATATGAGTGCACATATAAAAATGGGCGACATTTTGAATAATTTCACTGTTTTGTTTTGAGATCGTGAAATCTATCTATGGACATTATATTCACTGCATCTCTGTAAAGACAAGCTTAATTACACTCAAACTTTCAGGTCACCATTGATCATGTAATGGTTAATCAACATGTAAAATTTGACCGATACCTAAGTTTTTTTCAGTCAGTGACATCACCTCATTTGCATATTTTCAAATATGCATGTTTTTGCTGCTAATCACACATTGCGTAAATAGTTAACTTGTCTTGCCCTATTAAATATGTTCACTGAGCAATAATTGAAGCTGTTGATGAACAATAAGTATTAAGTTGTTCAAGTCCAAACAATCTTTAATTGATGTATGCTATTAATTAGATCAACTCATTTGCATAAGCGGTCCGGAGGGCATTGCGCATACAGAAACGTAAATAGAATGACGTCTTTGCAGAAATATATAGTTTTTTTTTTTCAAATTGAAATTTAGTGGGATTTTGCACGTTTTACAATCTTTATCTAGGTATAGATAATTCAAATGTTATTGACAATTTCGGGGTACATTCATCAAACACATTAATTTGAAAATTGTGTTTTTTAGCTCATTTACATATTGATTTCGGCTTATTTGCATATTAAACTAGGCATAATTTTCACTCCAACACAATGATTGTCAAAAAATGTTTCTTCTACTTGTTCTTCCAACCAGTATACTGGGTGGTGATTAATGCATATGACATCCGGCGACTGTCAAATGATATCAACTTCGTAGAATTACCATTGCATAGAAAAAAATAATTTGCATAAGATAAGAGCTGGTCTATGAATAAACATGAAATAAAGCAAATATGCTTAATAATACAGAAATTTACAGCAAAGTTCACGGGACTGGGTCCCTGCCATTCAAATTACCCCCCCCCCCCTCCCCGAAAAAAGAACAAAAATCCTGAGGGGCGAGCAGTGGTGTAGGTTTCCTGAAAACTCATTCACTGGTAGGGGGCATTAGCATAGTGGCGACCGAAAGTATCGTCACCTTTCGAACGCGCGCAAACGCGATTACATAATCGAATTCGTTTCAATAAATGCAAGGCACGCGTTTTACTATGCTGGGTTTGCCTTTCGTCTTGTTTGAACATCGTCTCGTGAAACGCATTTCAGTGAATTCGTTTGAAACGTGACGATTCTTTTGGTCGCCATTGTATGTAAGCCATTCAATCCCAGAAATTTCTCGGGGGGGGGGGGAGGTGGGATGTGGTTAAGAACCATTCCTGTCTGTGAAAACTCATACACTAGAGAATAAGGATCAAGATTTATTCATATTGATGAAATCCCAGGAAGAGACGGTAATGTATGGTAGCGTTGGTTATTTCGGTCGGTTATTTCGGGGCTCATGAGACAGTCTAAACGCTGAAAGTTAACTTCAGCTTCGTAGTTTGTGAATTCACTTCAATCGATGAAAACTTGATGCGTGGAAGGAAGGGAAAACTCGAGAGCCCATCAAAACTACTCATGTGTTTAGCGGGGGGAAGGGCGGGGGTGCAAACGCTTCAATTCTTTAAAATCTAACGTCGGGAGGGTACACAGATAATACCAGGTTAACGATAGATTAATTGGGGAGGGAAATCTTCCAGAGGATCTGAATAATGATAGTGAACCTGAGCTTGAAATTTGAGAGTCCATTTTTTATACTGAAGTCAATTGGTTGGAAAGGGGAGAGATGGTGAGTGAAAATGACTCAGATTGTTGGGGTCGGGGTGGGGGTGTCATGATCCAACATTATGAAACCTTGCCCTACTTTTTTTTATTCTATATCCCTCTGTCAATTGTAAATTGTTTCGGTTCGCCATAACTCTTACACAGTGTTTGCACCCAGGTCCTAAGGGGTTAAGGACGTCGGTCTAGGGGAAGGGGCGGGGCAGGGGGCTGCCACCCCGAATGAGACTATGAGGGGGGGGGGGGCAAACAAATTGATCTTGCAAACTCATTTTGTGAGTATGAGAGTGAAATTAATGCTGATGATCACATGAGTTAGGGGATATTGAAAGCTCTTTCAGGTGCTTGAACATATGAGAGGAAGAGAATTACAAACACCCTTTCATTAGAGTGAGGAGGGATGAGGAGAACTAGCCATTCATCTTGATGAAAAAACGTTGGGGGGGGGGGCAAAGCGAGTTCCTCATTAATCCCCTTCAATGAACTTTCACCATACCTTTCATTTGAAATTACAAATTTCAGAGAAGGTTATAGGTCTTTCAATGACTGCTTAACTTTTGTGGAATTATGTTGTGAGTACCACACTTTCCTGACATTCATCATCTGGAAACACTCTCAACATTACCAAAGGCATGAAGTCAAGATGAGGAGTGGAAGGTAGTACATGGTGTTTTTCAATTCCTGTTTTGGGGTCCATTGGGAAGAGAGAAAGATGGGGAAGAGGGGCAGCAGGAAGAGCAGAAGGTGGGGCTAGAGAGAAGAAGACACAAAATTTACCAAAAACAACACTATTAATGATAACTATTAAATGTTATAAGTCATTGTTTTAACATTTCTTTTTATCAATGCAGGATTCAGACAGGCCTTACTAGTGAGTTGTTCCTATGTCTCTTTGGGTCTCCCTTCCCTTCTGCAACTATATGTATGTGCAATAATGTAGCATTATAATGACCAAATAACACAAGTCTGCCTTGGCTTCAATTTTTGATGCATGCATGCATTCAATTTTTCATAGTAATAATAATAATAATAATAATAATAATAATAATAATAATAATAATAATAATAATAATAAAGATGATGATGATGATGATGATGATGATGATGATGTTGATGATGATGATGAAAATATTAATAGAACATTTTCATGACTGGTTATCGTAATAGTATGGTTACCTTCATGGTGTGTGTTTGTGTACATTCATCCACAGAGAACAAATCATGGTTATAAACACCGCAGAACCGCAGTGCGAAAAATTTGTAAGAGTTATGGTAAACCAATGAAACAACACTTGACTGAGAGATTAGGAATACAAAGTAGGGTGAGTGGGATTATTTCCCCCACCCCAGCAAATTTAAGTGATTTTCACTAACTGAAATGACTAGTACACATAACTCACCTTTTTTTCTCCTTTCCAACCTCTTGCCTTTTCAGCAAATGAAAAGGATTCCCAAACTATGAAGCTTAGGTTAACTATCACTATTTATACTTTCTCGTAAACCTCCCTCCACGATTTATGTATTGTTACCCAGTCCCTGGTATTACTTGTGTAGGCTCCCTCCGTGAAACTTTAAACATGTTAAAGAAGTAAATGGTTTGCACCCCCTGACCCCCCCCCCCTCCCCACCCAATTTGATAGGCTCTCAAGTTTTCAATGATTGGAATGACTTTGCAAACTATAAAACTGGAGTTAACTTTCAGAATTTAAACTGTCTCACAAGCGACTTCCCTATTCCCTCACCTCCCCCTCATCCCCCCCCCCATTGAATGAGTTTAAAGGAGCCGAAATAACTGCGTTACAATACATCGCAGTCTCTTCCTAGGATTTCTTAAATTTGAATAGATTGTGACCCTCATTCCCAAATGTGTCGGTTTTAGGGACTGGAATGGTTCACAACAACACCCTACCCACCCCTCCTAAGAGATTTCTGGGATTAAATGGCTCACATCCCAATGCCCCCTCCCAGTACATGAGTTTTCAGGACTTGTGCAACCCTACACCACTGCCCGCCCCACAGGATTTCATGAATTTGAATGACCAGGGAGCCAGACTCATGGAGTTTTCTGCAGTACATTTTTGTATTATTTAACATATTGCTTTATTTCATGTTTATTCATAGACTAGGTGATATCTTATGCAAATTATTTTCATTGTATGCAATAATAATTTAACAAAGTTGATATTATTTCATTGTCGCCGGACGTCCTTTTTAATCATTACTCATTACAGGCCTACTGGTTGAAAGTATGAGTAGGAGAAACATTTTTGACAATTAATATGTTGATACAGTCTATAATGTCTGCCCAGATGTCATCGGCCCCTAAAGCAAGGTAAACTAATTGAAAAAGTTGTGATTTTACATGTGTCCCCATATGTGAAAAGAAAACACAGTCCGAATGAGTTTTTGTTTCTTGTTATCATCTTTTTTTTCCCCATCGAAGGAGACACCAATGAACAAAATGGCACCCAAGCAGTAGGATCATAAGGGGTGGGGAGGGGGAAGGTGCACGGTACGCCCCGCTGGCCCACAAAATACATGTGATGTTGACAACCTGGAGACACTCATAACAAAATGGTTTACGAGATATATTCAAGTGTATATTTTTTTCTATAAAGATAAAAAAATACACCCAAAATAGAGATTCTCAGACACCCCATATTATCAATTCTTAAACTGGGGGAAATTAGTCAGGCAAATTTAGATCGTCCATCGTTAGTTCAATAATATCAAAGCAACAACTATTCCGGCTCAACTAATAGTGATTCAGCTCTGAATTGCCAGTGCGCGAGGTATTTCGGTATAGGCTTAGATCAATTTAAAATGGCGAGGAAGTCAATAGATCAAGCCAGGACCTAAAATTGGGAAGAAAATTAATTTCCACTGATATTTTTCTATTTCATTATGCGGTATACCGGCACTACACGTGCCCATGGGGGTATTCGTTTCCTCATAGACGTCATTCAGCAACAAATAAACAGAGGTGAAAAACTAGGCCACAAAAGTGGAGGCTTGCGAACGAAAAATACAATTCCTCTTCTACGCAGCGGCAGCTGGTCACTTGGGGTTAGCTCCATATACACATTGACAGTTAATTATGACATACTTGGATTCCTGCTTAATTGGTCGTGATCCTGGTTGTGGTGCTACTCACAACACTAAAGCTGGTTTATCAACCAAGACCGGAGTGAATACTATACTGCACATACAATGCTTAATTTCAGTGTTCATATAACCAGGTGCGTTGGGAGGTACGACATTTAAATGACATCCCCCCCCCACACACACACACATATATAGACACACAAACAACCACACACGATCACAAAGTCACACATACACACACACACACATCACACAGGCCACAACGCATCACACACACACACACACAGGTCACACACACAGGTTCACACACACACATACAACTAATAATACACATAATACTCACAGACACATCACACAACACACACACACACACACACACACACACACACACAGCACACAAGCAAACCACACACATACACACACCACAAACACAAAAAACACACATACACACATCATCACATACACCCACGCACTCGCACGGCACGCACACGCATCGGAGTCTTGCACAGCTGCGCACTAAAAAAAGCCTTCTCAACAAAATGAGCTGAATCTATTTTCCACGAAAACATGAATTATAATATCGAAAGACATTTACCACAATCTTATCTACGATGCATAACAGTTGAAAGCAAAATTACACAGGTACGAAGAACGAAAATATCTCGGTTGTGTTCTTGTATCTTTCCAAAGGCGCGATTTAAATAAAATACTGCAGAGAAATGGATACAAACAGTAACGGTAGTCCATTTTGCAATCACACGTCTTCATATATTATAAAACTTTGTTTCTGTATCAGCTCGACGTCACACACGAGCCACATACATCATATACAGTACACATACAGCATGACACATACTACACAATAACATACACATAGGACACACGTGAACACAATCATCCGATGAGATAGTACACACACACACACACACAACACACACACACACACACACACACACACACGCGCATACACACACACATATGTTTCTAGTGACATTTTACAGAAACAAGGACTAGAACTGTTGTTAAAATATTACGAGGTGATCACAACAATGAGGTTTATACTTACAGGGTCCGTAAACCGGTGAGTTCAGTAATATCAGGAGGAATTGTGGTCAGGTTCAGACCGGAACGATCTCTGTGTGGTAGAAAACGAGAACACGACGATCAGAACAAGATAAAGTGTTACACGTGGTCCCCTTCCTTAGTCTATTGTCATGGATAAGGGCATACAAGTGAAGATTTGTTAAGACTGATGTATGGTAATGAGGTTGTAGAAGCGACTATGACATGAATCTTTATTAGTGTGTACTGCCAATAAGATCTTTCATTTGTTCAGTTATTACTATCACACTCTGCAGAAAGAAGTTACTCGACATTTTATTTCAATCATCTTTTACAATGGAAAACTGTTGATATCACCAAAACTCTTTCTAGCTACGGCGAGCAGATTCTAAAAACGGCCTGGATAGTGACTTTTTTCGTGCAACCCACACTACATCTCAATTCTGACCCCGATTAGGATGGTATGAATAGACCCTATTAGAACAACGCTAGGGTACCTTGTATTAGTCAAATTGTGTATCACTTCAAAGTTATAGTGCCTTTGAACTTAAGGGAGACACTTCGCCATGAATATCAAAAATTATATAGAAGTATCTCAAAATAATTTGTTGTATCTTGATGTGGTTATGATGAAATCTCCTAAAAATGACATGAAAGATTAGAATTAATATCTACTTTCAGTTGCATAATATATTTTACACATGACCCCCTTGGTGACCCCACATTAAAGGTGAAAAACTAAATGTCAAATTATACAGGGTGGCTAGAGAGAATGCAACACCTGCAATTGTTAATTTCTTCAACATCATCGGCAAAATGATCTTGATGTTTATGTCATTAGTTAGAACATCTTTTTGTCAACAAAATGATACCATGTTCATTGATTTTGAATAAGGCATTTGGATCGTAGGACCATTTTTCTGAACCAATGTTGATTCCCAAATTTGCGACTTCTGTACATGCAGCATCCACTGAACACCAAGATATTTTCTCAATGCGGAGTTCCATAGAGATTATGCTGGCAGACAATAGACATATCACTGCCCTTTCATTGTCATTGAAATTTGACTGCTATGGCACACCTACCTGACGCGAGCATGTGGTCCGCGGATCGAATTTGGGAACGACATGGCCGCAGGAAAATGCCCCTGATTTCAAAAGGTAATACTGAATAAAACCCGGTATTTATGATATCATTTTTTGGGGAAAAGAATGTTCTAACCATGAAAACAAAAAAACAGTGACATTTTGTCAATGATGGTGACGATATTCACGATCGCATGTGTTGCATGCTTTCTGGGCCTGTATAATTTTGATGAAGTAATTTTCTCTTTAGTCAAATTTTCTTTCCAATAAGTGCTCAAATAATTGTATTATACTGTATAATTGCGTTTGTTAAAGTAATCTTCATAGTTAGTGTTTAATATGTTTTATAAGAAATTGTATAATATTCTGAAAATTACATGATAATTTTCTGAACCTAATTTAAAAAGGTTAAAGCTTATATATCAATATACGATGCGAACCGAAATTACAATATGAGACGATGTATTGTTTACCCAAATATATCCAAGATTTGAGTAGGGAAGGCACACAGCTGTTAGTGGTAGAGATTACCAAATAATTACATTATCAGTCATTGTTTCCTTTGAAATTAAAAGACAAACTAGCTGTGATTCTTTAAGTAGTAAAGAGCAATTTCAGCAAATTCAGGAAATCAGTTTTGGGAGCTTGTTTCCGCGCACATCCGCAACAACAATGATTTTCCTTCGTGCAATAACACCAGGCATTCTGTACCCTTTAATATCACTTTTGAGGTACAAGCCGTATAAATTGAAAGAGCAATATGCCGTTTGTTATGAAAATACATCTTCGATGACAATATTCAAATAACATATTGTCACTCGATGATGAATTATTCGATTGACAGGACTGAACTAGTTCTCATTCTTAAGTGTTTGTACCCATGCTTCTATGAATGACAGGTACTTGTGCGACCTTCCCATTCAAATGAGCTATGAAGTGTCTTTAAAATTCGTGTGGATGCTTAATTTCTGTCCCTAAAGTAGGATTAGTGAAATAGTTATTGTACTAAACATTTCCTGAAATGGTAGTCTAGAATTTATCCGAAAACGGTAATGCCTGCCGAACTTCTGATGATATTCACAGACCATTTTCACGCAGTATGTATATATACAAAATTATGTACATGGTATTATACGGTATAGACGTAGAGGGGCATAGAACATTATGAAAGATATTATTATTGGGGTGAATTATTCAAAAAGTTCGTTATTCCAAACACACAAATGTATGTAGATTAGGGTTTCTTTATCCGAAAATGAAATAAAGTTTCAATACAAATTGAAATACAAATTGAAAGGTATTCTGATCCCTCCGAACAAGGAATCGTCGAAAAACATTCTTTCGGAATAACGAACCTTTGAAATAACGACCTGTAATAGAACATTGTGGCGACAAATTGGTAGCAATCACAACAGAAGTATATAGTTTGAAACTGATAAACATTGAAAAGAACACACACAAAATCCTGAGTGTAAAAGTAATTTTATGATTTATGGAGGTGTTGTTGAATAACGTAAAAAATGTGCAATATTAAAATGCCATTTGAAAAGTATTAAGGACATATAATAGCCTTAACTGTAACTTATTCGAGCTGTGTTTTGATGTTATTTGGTCCGTCTGTAAATAAAAAAAAGCACGAGTCGTAATTTTTTTCAATGAACTGAATAAATGAA
This sequence comes from Eucidaris tribuloides, assembly GCA_001188425.1. NCBI lineage: Eukaryota > Metazoa > Echinodermata > Echinoidea > Cidaroida > Cidaridae > Eucidaris > Eucidaris tribuloides. The sequence goes on along the minus strand of JZLH01S0117440.1, from coordinate 115,169 downwards.
GACTCGTCTTGACTACATGAGTTTCCTGGATATTCAGGATATAAGTTAGTCTTCGGTAATTGCACATTCACTTCGTTTATTTCATGACAATAATCATACATAGGGATTGTATGATAGCATGATTGTATAGACGTATTGTTATGTTTCTGTTGACTTTTACGTACATTTCATATGCTGCACTAATCGTATCAACGACACACATGTATTGGGACAGTCGAATTGGTAATGAAATGCATAAGTGATTAAAACCTAGCACATGTACTCTAAATTAGAGACAGGTGTTCATAAAACAGTGTTAAAATATTTCCAAACTGATATTATTTTGAAATGCAGATAACATTTTTATCTCCTGTACATCTCCTTAGGCCCTACTCAATATAACGATCAGTTTTCTATCAAAATATAGTTCATGTTAAAGTACTAGTATTCATCTATACATTATACCAAAATCTGTAGCGACTTTTTATATACGCTTTGAACAAAGCAGAAATCCTGGGATCAACAGACTTAAAAAACTTACCAAAATCTGTAGCGACTTTTTTATTTATATACGCTTTGAACAAAGCAGAAATCCTGGGATCAACAGACGTAAAAAAAACTTACAACGTGACATCAGAACACAGTCATTAAACTCTTTCAACACTTTATGAAAAGGGAATATATATATTTTTTTAATTTCACAAGTCTACATGCGCAAATGACAAGAAAAACATAAAAGAGAGTAATTTTATAAAATAAACCTCAATGAGAATTTAAATTGTCTTGAACGTGAATACAGGCAGGAGATTATTAAGAAATAGTGGAGTAGTAGTGAAGAATGCTTCACGTTTAGACATTAGGTTTAAGGAACACATCTAGCGGAGTCATCTTTCTGAAAATGTAGATAGATATATGGTCGAATTTAAGATAAATTTTGAAAGTAGGCAAGGCGATGAATTGATGATGTGCGTGTACACAAGAAGGGAAAACATAACGATATACAATGGCTTCAAACATAGTATCAGCAGCAGAAGCAGCAGTGGTCATGATGGCAGTAATGATAATTCAGATTGTGCGGATTTTCTGAGGTGTCCTGTTATTTTCACCAAAGTGATATGTAAAAAAAAAGTAATGGAACCGTGAGTGGAATCACTACATTATTGGTTAATTGACAGAATTTTACGAGGAAAATAAATGACCAGGGAAAGTTTTGTTTTCTTAGTGTGGTTGTTTTTCTATGACAATTTTATGGAACGTGAAGAATTTGATATGTTTTCCAGTACAATTAGATCATGACCAGTGATTTCAAATCATTCAAGTTAATTCTGTTTAATCACGCTTGATATACAAGAGACTTGAAATTTTCAGATCTTGCGACTACTTTCTTGTTGTTTATCAGTTTGTTTCTTATGACCCACATTTGGATTTTTTTGTTGATACCTTATAAAGTACATATTCCACTAAAACTTCCAAAGGACCATGTATAGAAAAGTCCGCTGTATAAGAATTGTTTCAAAATATGAATTTCCATGCATGTAACATCGCTTTGAAAGTTTTTATTGAGAGATGATGCTTTCATGAAAAAGTGTAATTTCCACAAATCCCAAATCTATTGCCCTTCATGAGGCACGATAATGAATTAAAGTAACAAAACGTATTCACTTCCCATTTTTTTTTACGTAATCAGTCCAATCCATTAAGAAGAAGCATTGTATGTATAATGTATAAGCACTTTATGCTTACAAGATAAAGAGAAATACAGTGAAATATATTGTTTTATATTATTTGCAAATATTTACAGACAACACCGTTTTGTGCCTACAGGATCTACACTGTATAAAACACACCATATAATAATAATTAATAATAATAACAACAACAATAATAATAATAATAATAATAATAATAATCGAATGGAATTCTTATATGATGATGATGACAAATCATTATTATTGCACAATAATTCCAGCAGGAGTATTAAATGCTCTTTCCTTTGATGGCAAACGTTCGAGACATTTCAGAAATCACGGAAGCAAATAAAATGCTGTAATGAGAAAACTCCCTGTCAAATTATCTCTGGTAATTTATTTTCCGTGTGAAATTGTATTATTTTACCAGGAATGTGGTCATTCCACTCGCCTTTCTATTAATTTCAAAATGTAATTCTGGGGCCTGTTGCATAAAAAATTAACCAGCATATTTACTCTGGTTAGACTATGAATACTCCTGTTAGCATGATTTTACCATTCATTCACCACAGGAAAAAAATCTCAAAAAATAAATCATAAAATAAATATTAAAATAACCGGAGTTTTTCTCTGGATAAAGTTTTATGTAAAATTCCCTTGGTAAAAGGTACAGGCACCGGAATGAATTTAATACAATCAGTGTCGTAAATTGTACATGACGTTTTGAAACAGTCATGAACAATTTATCAGACTGATTGTAGTCGTTTTCTGAGCGTAGATATCATTTTGGAGATGTTGCATATTAAAAATGTCCTAACAAGGTAGCCCAATGTCCGCTAACCTTATGTGCCTTGTTGAATAAACCCTGTACAAGCAATAACAGTTTTTTGTGTGTTTTAATCGTTAGAAAATTAACTTTCCCCCAAAATTATATCACGCTATCCCTACTCAAATCTTGGATGTATTTGGGTAAACAATACCTCGTCTTATGTTGTAATTTCGATAGACATTGTTTATACATGTATTAGTATCTTAAACAATTTCCCATGCGAAATGTAGCTTCAACCTTTTAAAATTAGGCGAAGAAAATCATGTGATTTCACTATTACATATCAAACGCGCAATAAATTTGTTTTTAACAAACACAATTAAAAATAAAATCATTTTTAGCACTTAGCAAGAAAAGTTGACTAAAGAGAAAAATCCCTTCACCAAGATTTTACAGGCCCAGAAAGAATGCAACACATGCGATCGTGAATATCGTCACCATCATTGACATAATCACTGTTTTTTTTTTGTTTTTTTCACGGTTAGAACATTCTTTTCCCCAAAAAATGATATCATAAATACCGTTTTTCAGTATTGCCGTTTGAAATCAGGGGCATTTTCCTGAGGCCATGTCGTTCCCAAATTCGATCCACAGACCATAATATTCTCGCGTCAGGTAGGTGTGCCATAGCAGACAAATTTCAATGACAATGAAAGGGCAGCGATATGCCTTTTGTCTGCCAGCATAATCTCTATGGAACTCCGCATTGAGAATATATCTTGGTGTTCAGTGGACGCTGCATGTTCAGAAGTCGCAAATTTGGGAATCAACATTGGTTCAGAAAAGTGGTCCTAGGATCCAAATGCCTTATTCAAAATCAATGAACATAGTATCATTTTGTTGACAAAAAGATGTTCTAACTAATGACATTAACATCAAGATCATTTTGCAGATGATGTTGAAGAAATTAACAATGGCAGGTGTTGCATTCTCTCTAGCCACCCTGTATAATTTGACATTTGGACTTTTCACCTTTAATGTGGGGTCATCAAGGGGGTCATGTGTAAAATATATTATGCAACTGAAAGTAGATATTAATTCTAATCTTTTATGTCATTTTTAGGAGATTTCATCACGAACAGCACAAGATACAACAAATTATTTTGAGATTACTTCTATATTTTTGATATTCTTGGCGAAGTGTCCCTTTAAGTTCAAAGGCCTATAACTTTTGAGTGATACCACAATTTGACTATACAAAGGTCCTAAGCGTTGTTC
>JZLH01S0117440.1:70494-85610 GCA_001188425.1 Eucidaris tribuloides | reverse complement strand
CCTGCGTTCGTCCAGTCACCTTTCCTTGGTTATTCCCAAATCAAATAGAACATGGGGTGATAGATCATTTGCAACAGCAGCTCCTCGTCTGTGGAATGGACTTCCCAAATCAATTCAGTTGGCTGAGACCGTCGACAGATTTAAGAATGGTCTAAAGACATATCTGATGAAAGACTTATTTTAACAAAGAAGGACACTTATGTGAGCGCCTTGAGCATCCTATGGATGGACATGTTTGCGCATTATAAATATTTATATTGTTATTATTATTATTATGATCATGACGACGACGACGACGATGATGACGATGGTGATGGTGATTATGATAATGTCGATGATGATAATGATAATGATGATGATGATGATGATGATGATAGTGATGATGATGATGATAATGATAATGATAAGTCAAGATTTCATGTTGAGCTTACCATTTGCATTTTTAATTTAATGAAGAGGTTGGACCCGGAAAAGTTTATACCAATCTTATCAACATTGAGTTCATGTTAAGATAATTGGAAATTCATATCTCAAATGTATCCTCACATTAACTTCTGTGGCGTCATACAACACCTTTTATATACGTCAAAATGCCGCTGATGCAGAAAACCCCGATATACAAGACGACGGCCCAACACATAGACTGCATAGGAGAGAGAGGGCTAGTGAAGGAAGGACTTCTAAAAAAATAGTATAATTAGCTTTTAATTTACTGGTACATCTGCATTTCAGTGGAACTTGGGCATGGGACAGAACTCTCTGTGTTTTGAATAACTTCTAAATTGTCAAACAATGCTTTTATAATTATACTCCTCAATTAATGCGCCATTTGTTCCAAGAGTACTTGTAAATTGTCAAACAATGCTTTTATAATTATACTCCTCAATATATTCGAATATTCGAATATTCGAATATCGCGCCAAGCCGAGTGAGGGCGATTACACCAGTGATTCCGTCGCCCAAAAAGGGGCGACGCAATCACTTGGGTAATCGCCCTCACACGGCTTGGCCCGATATACGAGTTTTGGCTGCAACTCGGAGAAATTAAACCGAAATAGAAACGGCTAGAACCTAGACTAACTGAGGTAGTAAACGAGGACATTGAAAATTAAGATAAGGTAATAGGAAGTAGTGACAGGACTGAATCTAGAAAGACGGGAAAGGCGTCGATTCAGAGTTTACAGATCAGACAAGATGGTAGAAAGTAACCAGGAGCCCAGTTTCCTCCCTTATCAGAGGCCTAAGGATAATGATTCTGTTGACGACGACGATGATGATGATGATGATAATGATGATGATGACGATGATGATAATGATGATGATGATAATGGTATTAATAATGTCGCTGCTGCTGATGATGATGATAATGATATTATGATCATGATCATAAAGACGATGATGATGATGATCAAGCTGATGATGATGATAATGATGATGATGATGATGATGACGATGATGATTATGACGATGATGATGATGATGATGATGACGATGATGATTATAATGATAATGAAGATGATATTGATGTTGATGATGCCCATGATGATGATGATGATGATGATGACGATGATGATGATGATGATTAAACACCGCTTCAACTCTGAGTTTCATTATTTCCTGGATATCGGCCACATGGTTTATTACAGTGTAAATGATAATGATCTCGTGCCTACACGCCAATTTCTTTGCAACTGTTTCCTCGTAATCAAATACTTTTGTTTTGAAAAGGGAGACATGGTTTCTACAATAATTATTATTATTTTCTCCATTCGGTTAGTCCATCATGTTTCTATTTATATTTTTGGCAGAATCAGCCAACATTTAAGGTCCTGGTTGGCATTGCATACAGAAGGAGTAGGCCTATAGATTATATCCGAAATATTACCGCCTCGTAAATATAGATTCTATAATATCCCTTTGTCTGTTGTACAAAATGTGGGCGGGGCAAAATAATTTCCATCAAAAAGAAAAGTAACATGTAATACTTTTGCTACTGCTTACTTTTGATTTTTAATGTTCTACCGGAATTTCTTCTGCTACTGCTACCACTATACCTTCATCACGACTATTTTTAACAACTAAGAACTACTACTACTCCTACTATTGCTACTTTTACACATGTATTATTTCTATCACTACTAATACCTCTTCTCCTAATTACGATTACCTTTTTCATTCTTACTGTTTGTTCATACATCTATTATTACTTCTTTCATTACTTTCATCTACCACAACTAATGTACTACTGTCCCTATTACTAATACTACTGCTACTACTGCTGCAACTACTACTACTACTACTACTACTACTACTACTACTACCACAACTACTACTACTACTACTACTACTACTACTACTACTACTACTACTACTACTACTACTACTACCACTACTACGTACACAATATACTACAATACCACTACTACGACTACTAAATGCTACTATACTCACTACTTCACATACAATTAACTAAACTACTAACACTACTAACACGAAATATACTACTATTAGCATCACACGACATCTAAACTATATACACTGTTGTGCCATACTACTAATACTACTATTACACACTACTACTAATCAGACTAATACGATCTAACTACTACGACTAATACGACTAACGTATATACGTACTACTACTAGCTTATTAATATAATAAGATAGATAACATTACACTGTACTATTAATATTCTACTACTTATCCTCATATATCAATGATGTATACTTTAATAACTACACTGAAGGTATTTGCCTACTTCGTTGGCTAAATTTACTACTCATTACTTTTACACTTCTACTACTGCTACTAATTAACCTCCAGCGTAGTTAGTAATACATATTCCCTCTCATTTATAAGTACCCTGCGACATCACTTACTCATTAAAACTACTACTATTACATATCTACAAAAGTGTGCGCTACTACTATTGATAACTGAATAATGCTGGATTAATACTACTAATATACTACTATTACTATCTACTTATACTACTCAATACTATTACTACTTACTCAGCTAACGTATATACTATACTATTGCTCGCTACTCCACTATACGATGTTGCTACTGGCACTATACCTGCCACTATATACTGCTATCTACTACCACATAGCACTATGTTTATTATACTACTATGATACTCAAGCTACTACTAGTATATATTACTTACATACTCAACTATACTACTAAATACTACTACGATCTACTATACTATATGTTATTACTACTACTGACTTTAACTAATTGTACCACTATAAACTATATATCATACTACTTCTACTTCAGCTACTTCTTCTATCTAACTATGTCGTATTCACCACTATACTTACTGACACTACCTAATACTATACGTACTATCCTACTACATTATACTTTAAATGCTGTTTAAAGTGCATCTACTGTTGAACTTCCATTATGGTAATAAAAAACCATTGTAGTATACTAAATATTGCTACTTCTTATACTACTAAAGCTCAATTTTTTCTACTGTTATGGTGGGAGGTTGGGCACACTGTCCTCGCAGTCTTTGTGAATAACTGAGGGTCTAGTGCTGCCTGAATGCTTTGATACGTCTCCTCTCAGGCTATGTTTTTAAAGTTGTAATTCCCATTCAATCATTAATAGATACATGATGCATTATGTGAACGATGTCAAAAGCATAGATTTCAGTGTAGCCTAACCATTTGCAATTGAATTTGATGATCAAGCTAACAAGGAAATGTTATAACCCCACCAAATATTGTTCATGTTATGAAAAATTGTAAATTTAATGTAGCTCAACTCTCATTATGTGTTGTATTTAAACTTTACCGTATATTCCGCAAAGGCTTGAATTCCGTTTATACAAGAGTGACCCACATAAAGCGACACGAGAACTGGCTCGTGTGATATGATGATGATATGATGATGATGAATGATGATTAGATGGTGTGGTGATGATGATGCTATGATGCTGATGATGATTGGTTGTGATGATATGAGAGGTGGATATTGCTGATGATGATGGTCATTTATGATGGTTGATATGAGATGATGTGATGATGAATAGATGAGAGATGACGATGATGATGATCATTATGATGATATTGATGATGTGATGATGAGGAATGGTGTCGATGATTGAAAATGGTGGTGATGTGATGAAGGGGTGATGATATGATAGAAGTTCCAAGATATTATGTCGAGGCTTACTATTGCATTTTGGACTTAATGAACGATTCTGGACCCGAAATGTTTATACAATCTTATCAACATTGATTATGTTCAGAAAAAAAATGAAATTATGAGAATGTAACCGAGGCCAGCCTCGAGCCTCGGATTTTGCCGCTTGCCTTGCCTCGGACCGATCAGTGTACAAAGTTGTGGTGAATCCAATATTTCCCACGCCTCGTGACTCGAAGGCGGGTTCTCCGACTACATCTCGAAATTCATTATCACAAATAACCTCACATTTGCATTCTGTTGAAAAACTTTTATATACATCAAAGCCAACTGAGGCAGAAAACGACCCAATATACAAGACAACGGCCCAAACACAGGCTAAACAAGAAGGAAAGGAAAACTATGAAGGGAGACTTTATAAAAAAATAGTCATATAGCTCTTATTTGTCGTTACATCTTCAATCTTCAGTGGAACTTGGTCAATGGGAACAGAACTCTCTGTGTTAAATATTTGTCTAAATGTTGAACTTTTGTTAAGAATCTCAATTCATGCGATTGTTCCAAAATACTTTACAGACTTCTTTGTTAGAATTTTGTGCTTCGATTTCGCAAAGCTTTTCAAATTTCCAAAAAACCGTCGCTCTATGAGTGAAAATTTCTGTTAGTGGTACTTAATAGAAGAGATTATTGGACATCTGAACATGAACAGGATCTTCCTAAATATTTTGAAATGGATGAATTTTTGCATTTTGTGCTGGATAGATGCTCCAATACTTTATCAAAAACTAAGTCAACAAAAACAAATCTTATTCAACATCGAACAAGCAATTCGCAATCAATGGATCATTAAAACATCCACAAAGACAATCGACAATTCTGTCATGCAATGCAATCATCAATCCAATCAATTTATTTAAATAATCAAATCAATCGTCAACGTATCAGGAATAGGTACTTTGATGATATAATTCTAGTGGAATAAGTTACAGATATGAGCACATGGCGAAGTAATACAAAAAAAAAATAAAAAATAAATATACTGTGTAGCTACAAATCATTTCACATTTTGTATTGATGACGAGGCTTACGCAGGATGTATACCATCAACATAAACATTTTGTTCACTGTAAATACAACGAATATAGAATTTCCATAATCGTAAAGGTACCTCCACACATATTGCTGTATTTCTACCGAGACAGTACGTCGCAAAATGCATTAAAGGTTAAAACCAAATATACTAGACACGACCGCTCAACAGCATCAATGTATGCAATGACGTGGCTATGAAGTATTGGAAGTTAAATTAATGCATTAGAAATGTAAGATAGTGAAAGGAAAAGACAACGATTAGGAAAAAGAGACTAGAGTAGTTAAACAGAACATTAAAAATTAAGATAAGTAATCGAAGAAAGTAGACAGGAACTGAATTAAGAAAAGAACGGGAAAGGCGTAGACAGAGTTTTGCAAGGATCAGACAAATGGTAAAAGTAACCCAGGACCCAGTTTTCTCATTATAGAGCTAAGGAAATGATCTGTTGCGATGATAATGATGGAGATGATGAGAGGAGGAGGTAAGAGGATGAGATATGGATGATGATAAATGATAATAATGTGTCTGCTGTGCTGTTGAGGGAAATGAATTATAATCCATGATCATAAAGACGAATATATTGATATGTAAGCGAGGATTGAAGAATGATCATGGGATGATGATGAGATCTCGATGACGACAATGATGATAATGATTATGATATGATCAGTATGAATATTGATGATGATACCCATGATGATGATGAGATGATGATGATGTGATTAATAACCTGCTTAAAACTGAGTTTCATTATTCCTTGATATTCGCCACATGCTTATAAATCTTAATGATAATTATTCGTGCCTACACGCCAATTTCTTTGCAACTGTTTCATCGTATCCAAAATAATTTGTTTTGAAAAGGGGATATATTTTTTGAATATTAATTTTACTCCTTCGGTTAATTCCATCATGTGTCTATTTATATCTTGGCACAATAGCCAACAGTCATTTTGGTCGTGTTTGGCATTAGCATACAGAAGGAACAGAACGAATATAGATTATATCCGGAATATACTACTTCTTAAACATGTTTAAATGTAGAGTCAATAAAATAACCTGCTCGTGAGTGTTTTGTATAAAATACGGGAACATATTGCTATAAAAAAGGAAGATTTTCTTTCTTTTGCCAATTGATTGTTTCGGTTTAATGTTTTACCAGATTACTCTGCTACTGCTATCACTATACATAATATTGAATTGCTTTAATCACGACTATTTTAAATATCTAGAAACACAATACTTAAAGCTGGTGCTACTTTTACACATGCAAGTATTTCCTGTCATAACTAATTACTACTTATCCTTCTCATTCCTACTATTTTTTTCTGCTCATACATTCTATATTACTTCTTTCATTAATACTACTATAGCAAATAAAATCAATTATCAAAGCTTAATTTTTTACTTAACGTTTAATATGTACTTCTGTCAGTGATTACTTCTACTACTACTCATATACTATAACTATCACTACTACTATCTATATCATATTATACTACTACTACACTATACGACGACGGTCGCTGTGCTACTCACTAAAGTAAGAAAGAAGAAGAAGAAGATAAAGAGAAGAATAACAACAGCATAAATCAATGCATCACATCATCTTCATAAAAATTAATGCCACTAATTACTACACTATATATACTATCACCTGCGACTACTTCTTCTATATATTCTAAAACTACTATTACTGATTGACATTTTCAATCTAGCCACTTCTTGTGAAACTGAAGGGATTAAACGAGATAGTAAGTAGTCTATGTCTTCGTCTAAGTATGAATGCTTAAGGTTGTAATTCATGAAGTATTAAAGAACTTCCGTGATATATGCGAAGTCTATTCAATTAAATTTCATTAAAGCCCACAGCCATTTGCATAATACCAGCTAAACCGGGAAATGTTTGATAATACAAATAAACATTAGGTCCTGGTTGAGAATTAATTTCATAAATTACCTCACATCGTATTTTCTGTGCTATTGCATAACCTAATATTCTTAATAGTGTCAATTTTTGCTAAAACACTAAAAACACGGATGACTGGCCCACCAAGTCGACTGATGAATAAAGACTAGCTATGAGTAAAATATATAAGTTGAAACTCAAATTGAGATGCATAGAATGTTAGATTTCCCTATGAATAGGGTAAGAAAACACACACACACAACACACAACACTGAGGTGACAGTGACATTAATTATCAAAGAGACTAAAGATTGCTGTAGTTAAATATCCAAAAAAGAAATGAAAGGAGTGAATATTGGAAGACGAAAATAAGTCGATTCAGAGTTTATAAAGTAGTACAAGATGTTTAGAGTAACGAGAACCCAAGTTTTCTTATCATAAGGCAGTACAGGATGATAAAGTAGTTAAAAATAATTATGAAAAGATACGTTTGTGATCTAGGTGATGATATAAAGATGATGATATAATGGATTATGATATACGAGGTGATAATGTATGATTATTATCATGAGGATGAAGATATAATGTGATTGAAATTGTTTAACAATTAAAGTATTTTTTGCTGTTATCGTCACATGATTAAGAATGTTAAAAATGAATGATTCCTGCGTACTACCTGAAACTCTGTCCAGACAAGCTTTTTTTTTGGGGGGTCAATATATATTCTTGTATTTGTATTTTTTCTGTAAATGCGAGCGCTTATGTACCTCATTATGCAAAAGGCGTTAATAAGTTTTCGAGATTATATTATTATATTATTCGCTCGTCTTAGAATCGGCTTTGTTATAGGGTTGTAATTCCATGAAAACTAATAAAAGACCATTGATAGTATTGGAAGTTTTTGCAACAAAGATTTCATGTGTATGTTACATAAACCATTGCAATTTAATTTGATGACTAGCTAAACCGAATTTTTATACAAATTATAACATTGGATATTTTAGCAAGAACGAGATAAATTAATATTGTAACCTCACATCTTGCATTCATGTGTGCATTAAATTTTCTATGAATACAAATGCCGAGAAGACTGAAAATATAATGGATAAACGACTACGCCACGCAGGATAGAAAAGGAACTGCTGTTTAAGGAAGTGTATTAAAAAAATCTGAAAACGTCATCAAATGAGATATATGCTACGTGAGCCGTAAGAATTGCTCAATGTACGGAGAACGACTAGGAAAAGAAAACTGATTGTGAAGAGATGTAAAAATAATTTTATTTTTATCTAAGATTCTGACACGTTAACTGGCAAAAAAGTTGATGGTCTGAATCAACAAGTGAGATAAGAATTACCATTTCGAATGCAACAGAAACAGACAAGATGTAGGAATAAAGAGAAAAAGCCCCGATTCATTATAGATTACAGAAAACAGGATAAAAGAAGATAACAACAATAATAAAAATCTGCTTGTTTGATTATGATATATGATCGATGATTGATTGATGATGATGTCGTGATATGATGATGATGATGAGATAATGATGATGTCGTGAATATCATGAGTGGTGATGAGTATGAGAGATATAATGATGATTGATGAGATGATTAATGATGAAGCATTGTTTAAACATGAGGAAGATAACGAGAGCCCTATTGTCCCTTATCAGGTGAAATACGAATGATAATTACATAAAATAATAGTAATGATAATGATACTTTAAATGATAATAAGACACGGTGATATGAACAAACTCATGATGTGTGAGATTATTAGATATGGTCATGAAAAGGGAGAAAAAACAAGAAATATGAAGATGATAAGTGATGATGATAAAGAATGGTGATTAATAATATGAAAACGTTTAAAACACTCGAATAAATTGTTCTGTTGATAGATGATTATATGATCATGATCTGAAAAAGGAAATAAATGAAGATGATGAATTGATATGAAAAATAATGATAACGATGATCATAATGATATGATCTCTTGCTACTACGCCTATCTCCCTTTGAGCTTTTGAATTGGTTAATAATCTTCTGATCTGTATTTTGTTTAAATGTTGCGCGCTTTTGTACCTTTATAAAAAAGCGCTATATAACTCTGATATTATAGTATTGTTTATATTATATTGCGTCATCGTCCTCAGTAGAGTTTTAAGGTTCATTTCATTAAAATCATTGAAAGATCTATGAGTGTCAATTGCAGAAGTTTTGTCCGACCAAGATTCGTGTGTATCCTACATAAAACCATTTGCAATTTGATGACAGCTTAAACTCATAAATGTTTATACCAATCTAACATTGGGTTATGTTAGAAAACGAGGAATTGATATCATATTATTTATCCCCACATTTGCATTCTGTGTCGTCATTAACATTGTTTGGTTATAAATGAGACGGTCCATCCATGGCATTTGGATAGAGAACCCTGTGATGAAGGAAGTGCATCTAAAAATAAATGAAACTTCATTTAAAGATTAATCACAAGAGTTTCAGATTCATCGCAGTGGTATTCGAAAAAGATGGATAAATGAAATGGAGAGGCGTACAAATGATAATCAAGATAAAAAGTAATTGTAATAATGATAATGATTGTTGTTGATGATACATGAAGATGATGATGAGATGATGATGATGATATGATGACGGCGTTGAGATGAAAGAGATAATAATGATATAATTATGAGAGAAAAGAATGATGGTATAAATGTTTTGGTGTTATGATATGATATTAAAAGAGGATTATGATAATAATGAATAAATGATGATAGATATTGATTCGTTAAACATTGAAATGCAATGATTATTCGGTTATGGTCTCGTGATTATGTTGAAGTAATCTTGTGTGTACACGTCAATTTTTGGAACTGTTTCTTGTAATCAAATATTTATTTGAAAAGGAAATGTTCCTACAATATCATCTTTCTTCATTTATCGCTTGGTTGCATTGTAAATTCAGAGTACCAATGCATCTCAGCTGTACAATCGTACTATTCGATTCCGTTACATGTATATAGAGGCACATGCGAAACAATTCATAATATCATAAAACCCGCAAACGGATGCTGACTTGTCTGCTTGCTTCATTACACACTTTCTTCTGCAAATAACTACTTATAACTTATTATTCACTCCATAACGACTAATGACACTGCTACAATAACTATATTATTATATACTATCCACGCTTATTACACGTACCACACGACCTCCACACACACCACACACCCCATCTACTGCTACTAATACTACTGGATCTATCTACTACTATACTACTCACGTACTACTAATATACTACTTACTACTAACTTATATACTACTACGATTACGATAAGCGAAATGGATGGTAATCGAAGTTGTCAGGTTAGCAATTAAGAAAATACTAAATGTTTAAGCTGTAGATAGCAAGTTTTTCGTCTCCGAGTCTCAGGTAAGGAGCTTTAAGATTTTAATCATAAACTAATAAATTTTATAGAAACATGATGCACAATTAGAATAATGACAAACGAAGATTTTCGGTCTAAGACAACCATTTCTATTTCAAATTTGAATGAAAGGTTTAAACCACGGAACAATGTACAAATATAGATCATGGATTCGTTTATGGAAAAATGAATTAAATATCATAGAATATGCCCACATTAACAGTCATGTAATTGTTTGAATATATCTTTAATTACGTGCCAAACATGCAATTGATGCTGAAAACACAAAATTCGGTGAATAATAAAAACAACGGCGCTTGTCGGACATCGAGGGGGGGGGGGGGCGTAGACTTGCACACTGGACGTAAGAGCGCTATTAAAACAATCCAAGTTTAATATTATACAGAATACTTTGAACCCATTATAAAAATTTATGTAGTCCTACTAGATTGCTTCTTGAGAGCAACCATTGCAGTCGCGTCGACTGAGGTGTCTGGATAATGCTCGGTATTATTTGAGTTAGGCTACGGCGCCACTATAGATCTACGCATGGGAAATATTTACTATTCACGAAGCGTATACACTGTAATTTAATGCCTGCAATATTTCTTGCGATCGACCGTTTTTGTTGAATAATCTTCTATCCGCTATATGAGTACTATACACATATTGCAATTTGAAATTTGATGACAGCTAAGACCGGCATGTTATACCAATTTTATCAACATGGGTTGCATTTGAAACAAAAACGGGAAAATCGATATTACAAGTAATAGTAAACTCACGTTTTCTGTGTCGTCATTAACATTTTCTATGAAAACAAATGCAAGAAGGAAAATAGAATATATAAATGGACGACGCCACGAGTGCTATGTACAGCGATGGAATATGCTGGTGAAGACTATGAAAAGTTTAAACCTCATATCAAAGATGAAAGGACACGAGCCGTTAAAATAGACACTGACAGTAAGTGTAGCAAAAACGATCTATTATAACGAGTGTCTCAGAAAAATAACTTTAAAATAGCCCAAAATAAAATTGATATTTTGATTTTTTGAAAAAGTATATAGGAAACAAGTGAGATTCTCTTTCATATAACAGAGAAAGATCTTAATAAAGAACAACATAAAGACTTGCTTATTTGGGATAAGGGTTGTTGGTGGTGGGATGAGGGTGGTGGGAGTGCAGGTTTGTGGGGGGGTGGGATTGTGGGTTCGTGTGGTAGATGTGGGGTGGTCAGGGCGGGTAGTGGGTTGTGAGTTAAAGTTAGTTTGCACACTCCACCCCCCTCACACAACGGTTAGTGAGGAAGGGGTTGGATTAGGGTTCCTTCAACCCACCATCCCACACCTACCGCAAACTGAATCCACCCCACACACAACGTCCGCAGTATCCTCCAACCACTCACAATTTCCAACCCCCTATCCACCCATCCAATTCCGTTGTCGCTAAATATGGCAGTCTTCATGTTTTCAGTTCATTAAGATATTAATTTAAGCATGAGCACTACACGACTTTTTCGTACACTGCACCATTGCATCGAAATAAAAAACAAAGTTATATTTGTACACAACACGGCCACTGATTTATCTTCGGATTATGTTCAGATGAAAATGTATTCCGTTGCGACGGAAAATCGCATCAGTGTTGCGTGTCCTTTACATATACAATCCCTCACAGCTCAAATATATTAAGATTAGCTTGAATGTTGGTATCAGTAACTATCAATTCTCGCAAACCTAAATTCTCAGTCCTTTACAAAATGCAGTGTCAACTCAACCATAACCAATTCAAAATACTTTTGTGTATATCAAAGAAAATATGTTCAGGTCTTTCCATATAACAGAATTTTTTAAAATTAAAACTTTTTATTTGGTGGCATTTTAAAAGTTATGTTTTTCTAGGAATCTCGTACAGAAACTGGATGGTGAAGGTGAGTATAAAAAAAGGGAAGAAAACTGAACCAGCCCCAAAATAATAATAAAATAAGGGATAGTCTGAATAAGGTTGTACAGAAATTAGAGATCGAAATTCAAACGGAACTAGATAATAGGAAAGAAGTAACGAGAAGCCCGATTCTCTTCGTACTTAGAGGCATACACGATGATAAGTGAAGATAAAAAAAATTGATGAAAAATGAGCTGGTTGTTGCTTTGATGAGTTACTGGATGATAATATCATCATCATCAATATCATTATTAGTCGAACATCATCACCGCCATCATTATATCATATTATCAATCATCACCGTCATCATTCACCATAATATCATCATCATTACTCTTCTCGTCCAACATGATATAATATATATGATCATGAGATGAGGACGACAGTTAATGATGATGGTGATGATTGTTCTTAATGGTGAAATGATATTGTGAATATTATTAAGAATTATGATATTAATATATTTCCCTCGGGATGGATGATGAATGATGATGAGATGATTATGATGATGAGAGTGATGACTTATGATATTAACTCTTACACATTGAATATCCTGATATCTGTTATTGGTAAGTATTTAGTGTTTATACTGATCTCGTGCGTACACGCAACCTGTGACTGTTTCCTTGTAATCAAATCAATTTATTTACATGTTTCGAAACGTTTTTGCTATCATTTATTGCTTGCTTGCGTTATACAGACAGGGTACAATGTCAGCTAGCTATAAGTCGTAATATCTATTCGTTACATCTTTTAAGAGCAGGCCAACAAGGGGAAACAATTCATGATATCATAAAACGGATGCTAATTTGCGCTGCTCTCTTCTGCAAGTAACTAGTAGTATACTTATAATTACTAATAGTATGAACGCAACTGCAATAAACATATATCTGTTATTATACTACTGTTTTGTCAGACCATATTTCTATGTGTATTACAAACATTTCAATTTGAATTGAAATGACCAGGCTAAACCAGAAATTTTTATACAATTTACAACATCAGTTATTGTTAGCAAAACCGGGAATTTGATATCATAGTTTGTAAACTCACTATTTGCATTCTGTCGTCATTTAAATTCTATAAAATGAAAGGATTGGCGATGAAGATGCATTAAAAATAAATCGAACTTAGATCGATGCACAAGATGTTAGATTCAGTCAGCAGGGTAGGAAAAACTTAGGATGAATGAAACTGGATGGTACAGGGATATAGAAAATTGAAGAGATCATGACCACCCCAAAAAAAAGAAAGAAAGAAATAAGGAGTGTTTGACATCAAGGGATGACGAGAAAAGTAATCGATTCGGAATTCGCAACAGATCAGACAAGTGTATGAATAAGAGGACCGATTCTTTTCTTATAGAGGGGCATTACACGATATAATAAAGATAAAAATAATGGTGACAATGAAATCTGTTGTTGATGAATAAGATGATGACGGGGTATGATGAAGATATGATAAAATGATGAAGAGATATATGAATGAGAAAATATGATTGAATATGAAAGAATGATGGTGAATATATGTTTGGTGTGATTCATGATTATTCAAAGAGGAAATAGATAATCAATGATGATAATTATGATAAGGATTTTATGTCTTTACAATTGAATGCATGATATTCTGTTATCGAGGACGTGATTAGTGTTGATAAGTAATCTGTGTGTACACGTCAAATTTTGAACTGTTTCCTGTAATCAAATTAGTTATTGAAAGGGAATATGTTTTACAATATATTTTCATCTTTTCATCTTGTGATAAGACAGCCAAGGGGGAAATACTTCATATTATTTAGTAAATCAGGATGCGATTTGTGCTACTAATTCTACCCTTTTCTGGCAAAATTACACTACTATGTATCAAAACTGTATATAGATACAGATCCTGTTGACATTATGACCGACCCTGAGGTTACATGGACTGTATTTTTACTGAGGCGTAGCCGAGGTAAATAGTCAACAGTCAACGTAACAGGCGTAAAGTCAAACAGAGACTCAAATAGTAATTATTGTTCACTTATATCCGTCATCGAATAACAAGGGAAATTAATAAAGAAAAAAAAAGAAAACGAAAAATGAACCTTAGGTACTCCTACGATAATGTGTTCGCACGGTAAAGGTCGGAATTATTTTTCTTGTGTTACGTATAGGGATAAATTTATAAGTATACTGATTTATCGAGTACAAATTCTAAAATAAAAACTAACGTCCTCATTCTTATTTTACCTATAATCTAATCAAACTCGACGAACTTAACGCCATGTAATCTTAAACCTGCAAACTTCCGTACGTTAAGCACCATAATGCTTTCACCGAAAAAAATAGCGGTAGCATTTTTTTACACACGATTTATTCACTCAATGCGATCTGCTCGGGTAGTAGTCGGTGCGGTTTGGGAAAATAGTAATACGGCCTCATTTTGAGAATTAATGAAATAACATCATAAAATACAATAGTACTTTTAATTGTACTTCTTCTAAAGTTATGTACTTTCAAAACTTTGTGTCTCAGACTCCACAGAATAGTTGTTATTTTGATGCAGTACATACTGTTTGACCAACCAGAATT
>JZLH01S0117440.1:32220-61146 GCA_001188425.1 Eucidaris tribuloides | reverse complement strand
ACAATAATAGTACCCTCACGTTTTCTTTCTGTGTCGTCATTAACATTTTCTATGAACAACAACATGCCAAGAAGGCTGAAAACTAGAATATATAAATGACGACGGCCCACGCAGTGGCTATGTACAGACGAGGAATCTGGCTGGTGAAGAACATATGAAAAAAGTTTAAAACCTCATTCAAAGATGAGAAGCACACGAGCCGTAAAATTTACCACTGACAGTACAGTGGTACGAAAAACGACTATTATACCGAGTGTCCCAGAAAAAAAAGATACACTTTTAAAATAGCCCCCAAATAAAGATTATTTTGAGTTTTTGAAAAATGTTTAGATATATGGAAAAAGTGGAGATCTCTTCTTTCATATGACACCAAAAAGATCTTAATAAATGAAAACATGAAAGACTGCCGTATTTGGGAGAAGGGGTGTTGGGGTGGTGGGATGAGGGGTGGTGGGAGTGCTAGGGGTGTGGGGTGGTGTGGATGTGGGGTGTCGGTGTGGTTGAGATGTGGGGTGGTCAGGTGCGGGTAGTGGGGGTTGTGAGTTAAGTTAACGTTTGCACACTCCACCACCCCCTCACTCCACAAGGGGTAGTGAGGAATGGGGTGTGTTAGGGTTACCTCAACCCACCATCCACACCCCTCCACCCCCAAACCTCAACCACCCCACACACAACGTCCGCAGTATCCTCCACACCCCTAACATTTCCACCACCCCTCATCCCACCATCCCCAATCCCTTTCGCTAAATATGGCAGTCTTTCATGTTTTCAGTCATTAAGATCTTTAATTTAAGGCCACTGCACACTACACGACTTTTGTCGTACGACTGCACCCACTTGCATCCGAAATAAAAAACAAAGCTTATATTTCGTACACACTGATTTATTTCCGGGATTTATTTCAGATGAAAATCGGTAAGTCGTGCGACGGAAAATCGCATAGTGTGCGGTGGCCTTTACATATCCCAATCCTCAACTAGCTGCAAACATAATTGAAATTAGCTTGAATCTGTTGGTACAGTAAGTAGCCAATTCCTCCGCAACCTAATTCTCAGGTCCTTTACAAAAGTGGGCAGTGCTCACTCAAACATGAACCAATTTCAAAACTTTTTGGTGTCATATCAAAGAAAAGATGTTCAGCTTTCCATATACAGGAATTTTTTAAAAATTCGAAAGAATTTTTATTTGGGTGGCCATTTTAAAAGTTTATCGTTTTTTCTAGGACACTCGGTACAGGAAACTGGGATGGTGACAGGGATGTATAAAAAAAGGGAGATGAACACTTAACCAGCCCCCAAAAATAATAATAAAATAAGTGGATAGTCTGAATCAAGGTTGACAGAAATTAGTCGATTCGAAATTCACAACGGAACAGATAATTGGAAGGAAGTAACGAGAAGCCCCGATTCTCTTCTTATTAGAGGGGCAGTACACGATGATAATGAAGATAAAAATAATGATGATAAATGAGCTGTTGTTGTTGATGATAATGATGATAATGATCATCATCATCATCATCATTATCATCAACATCATCACCGCCATCATTATTATCATCATTATCATCATCACCGTCATCATCACCATAATCATCATCATCATTACTGTCGTCGTCATCATGATCATGATCATGATCATGATCATGATGACGACGACAGTAATGATGATGGTGATGATTGTTCTTAATGGTGATGATCATTGTGATCATGATTATTAAGAAGATTATGATATTAATGATGATGATGATGATGATGATGATGATGATGATGATGATGATGATGATGATGATTATGATTATTTTAACGTCCTTTACACATTGAATACACTGATATTCTGGTTATTGGGTACGTGATTTAGTGTTTATACTGATCTCGTCGGTACACGCTCAACCCTGTGGATCTGTTTCCTTGTAATCAAATCAATTTATTTAGCATGTTTCGAAAAGTTTTTGCTTCATTTTATTGCCTTGCTTCGCGTTGTATACAGACAGGGTACCAATGCAGCTTAGCTATACAGTCGTAAATCCTATTCGTTACATCTTTTTAAGACAGGCCAACAAGGGCGAAACAATTCATGATATCAGTAAAACGGATGCTAATTTGGCTGCTGCTCCTCTTCTTCTGCAAGTACTACTAGTAGTAGTACTTATTACTTCACTCAATAGTACTGACACTGCTATACTGCAACTATAACTATCTATCTTGTCTATTACTACTACTGTTTTGTCAGACCATGATTTCATGTGTATCCTACAAACCATTTGCAATTTGAATTTGATGACCAGGCTAAACCCAGAAATTTTTATACCAATCTTATCAACATCAGGTTCATGTTAGCAAAACGGGGAATTGATATCATAGTTGTACCCTCACATTTGCATTCTGTGTCGTCATTAACATTTTTTATAAACAACAACATGCCAAGAAGGCTGAAAACTAGAATATATAAATGACGACGGCCCACGCAGTGGCTACTTATAAATGACGAGGAATCTGGCTGATGAAGGAAGTGCATCTAAAAATAAATCGAAACTTAGATGAGATGCACAAGAGCTGTTAGATTTGCCAGTCGCAGGGGTACGAAAAACGTGTAGGATGATGGAAACTGGGATGGTGACAGGGATATAGAAAATTGAAGACGATCACTTGACCACCCTCAAAAAAAAGAAAGAAAGAAAGAAGTGGAGGGTTTGAATCAAGGATGACGATGAAAAGTAGTCGATTCGGAATTCGCAACAGATCAGACAAGGTGGTAGGAAGTAAGGAGGAGCCCCGATTCTTTTCTTATTAGAGGGGCAGTACACGATGATAATAAAGATAAAAATAATGGTGACAATGATGCTGTTGTTGATGATAATGATGATGACGGCGGTGATGATGAAGATGATGATGATAATTATGAAGAGGATGATTATGATGATGATAATGATGATGATGATGATGATGAAGAAGTTGATGGTGATAAATGTTTTGGTGGTGATGATCATGATTATTCAGAAGAGGATTATGATAATAATGATGATAATGATGATAAGGATTTTATGTCGTTTACACATTGAATGCAGTGATATTCTGGTTATCGAGCACGTGATTTAGTGTTGATAGTAATCTCGTGTGTACACGCTCAAACTTTTGGAACTGTTTCCTTGTAATCAAATTAGTTTATTTCGAAAAGGGGAATATGTTTCTACAATATCATCTTTCCCATCCTTTACATCTTGTATAAGACAGGCCAACAGGG
This sequence comes from Eucidaris tribuloides, assembly GCA_001188425.1. Taxonomy (NCBI): domain Eukaryota; kingdom Metazoa; phylum Echinodermata; class Echinoidea; order Cidaroida; family Cidaridae; genus Eucidaris; species Eucidaris tribuloides. The sequence goes on along the minus strand of JZLH01S0117440.1, from coordinate 57,906 downwards.
GGAAATACTTCATATTATTAGTAAAAGGGATGCTGATTTGGCTGCTACTTCAATTACTACCCCTTCTTCTGCAAATATTACTACTACTAGTATACAAATACTGTATATACTGATACGAGAGTCTCTGGTTGAAATTATGACGAGCCCGAGGTTACATGGACTGTACTATTTTACTGAGGGGCGTAGCCCCGAGGGAAAATAGTCAACAGTCAACGTAACCGAGGGCGTCAAAGTTTCAAACAGAGACTCTCAGAATAGTATATATTTGTTTTATATCCGTCATCGAATTAACAGGGAAATTACACAAAGAAAAAAAAAGAAAACGAAATGAACTTACGGTACCCCTACGAGTAAGTGTGTGTCGCACGGCATAAAGGTGCGCGATATTTTTTCTTGTGGTACGGATAGGGATACAATTCTATTAACGTATACTGTATTTAGTCGAGTACCAATTTCCTAAAGCTATAAAACACTAACGTATTCCTCATTCTTATTTTACCTATAATCCTAACTCAAACTCGACGAACTTAACCCAGTGTTAATCTTAAACTCTGCCAAACTTCCGTACGGGTGAAGCACGCATAATGTCTTTCACGCGGAAAAAAATAGCGGTACATGTGTTTTTACACACGATTTATTCGACTCAAATCGCGATCCTGCTGTCGGGTAGTAGTCGGTCGCGGGTGGGGAAAATAGTATAGCGCCCTCATTGTTGAGAGATTAATGAACTATACCACTCATAACGAGTACAATAGTACTTTACTATTGTACTCTCCTAAAGTTATAGTACTTTCAAAACTTTTGTGTCTCAGACTCACAGAATAGTGTGTTTATTTTTGATCATGTGACATACTTTTGACCAACCAGAATTCAAGAAACTTACAATGAGGGATATAATAGTACTTATTACTTCACTCAATACTAGTACTGACACTGCTATACTGTAACTATTACATTATATTATCTTGTCTATTACTATCTTGTCTATTACCAACTTGTCTATTACTACTACTGTTGCTATTACTATTAATTCTACTGCTACGACTACTGCTACTACCTACTTCCATTGCCACTATCGCTCTACCACTACTACTACTACTACTACTACAACTACTACTACTACTACTACTTCTACTATGTACTACTACTATAACTTCTACTACTACTACTACTACTACTACTACTACTGCTACTACTACTACTACTACTACTACTACTACTACTACTACTCCTACCACTACTACTATCACTACTACTACTACTACTATCACTGCTACTACTACTACTTTTACTACTTCGGTCACACCTACTTCAGCTACTGCTACTGCTAATTATGATAGGCAATTGTTTTCATGTGAAACTAAAATGATTAAGGGTGGTAGAAGCAAGTTTCCGTCTCCGAGTCGCAGGTAACGAGCTTTAAGATTTTAATTCCATTAAACTAAGTCGTATCGAACGAAAATTTCCTCCGTATCCTACCAACTATTCGCATTTTAAATATGATGAAAGGGTTAAACCTGGAATATGTATACCAATCATATAAACAATGGGTTCGTGTTATGGAAAAAAATGAAATGAATATCGTGCCCTCACATTTACATTCAGTGTAGTCTGTTTTGAATATACCTTTTACATACGGCAAACATGCCAATGAGGCTAAAAACACAAATATCGGGTGAATAAACAAGACAACGGGCGGCTTGCCCGCGACTTCTTATTTCGTGGGCGGGAGTAGGACTCGTGCCGCTGACGTGAGAGAGCGCTATTTCAAGTACCAATCACAAACGTATTTATACAGAATATCTGTGGAACCCATTCCTAATAATTTGTCGCTCAGCTGCGTAGGTTGCTTCATTGAAGAGCAACCCAATCGCAGTCGCGTCGACGTGAGGCTGTATTGGATAATTCTGGGTATTATTTGCAATACGGTGCGCCACGTATTGGGTCCTACGGACATGGGAAATAGTAGATAATATGAAGCTTAACCACTGTCCATTTAGACCGTTTTCGTTGAATAGCATGAGATTGCTATTCGCACACTGCAAAACTTAGAAATTTGGAGAAATACCCATGGATGAAAGACATGAAAATTTATGATAATGCTTTGATCAGTGAGTCATTTACTCTGCCAATCAACCAGTGTCAGTAAATCATTTTCAATCTATCTTTTAGTCAAGCAAACAAACAATCACTCGATAGAATCATCGAATTAATCAATTAATTTCTCAAACCATTGATCAGTCAATTAACCACACAGACAATCGGGCAGCTCTGTCAATCAATCTATCAATCCATTGATCAATCGTCACCATCTCAGGTATCGTACTTTGAGATGAAAGTAATTTACAGATGAAAGATGCACATGGCGAAGTTATACCAAACCAAGATGTTATGTGTAACCTACCAAACATTTCCATTTTGTATTTGATGACGAGGTTGAACCCGGAAATGTTTATTCTAATCAAATAAACATTGGGTTCACTGCCAAAAAAATAATAAAAAAATAAAAATAATATATATCGTAAAGCTACCCTCGCATTTGTATTCTGTCTTCAGTCAAGACCCATACAGCAAAATGCCAATAAAGCCTAACCCAAATATATAAGACGGAGCCGTATGGATACAATGGCCTGGCATCTGCTACTGCTGCTGCTGCTGATGATGGTAATGATGATTATGATCAGGATCATGAAAAGAAGAAGAAGAAGAAGAAGAAGAAGAAGAAGAAGAAGAAGAAGAAGAAGAAGAAGAAGAAGAAGAAGAAGATGATGAGGATGAAGCTGATGATGATGAGGATGAGGAGGAGGATATCATTATTAAGATTATGATCATGAATGAGGAAAAGAAGAAGAAAATGACAGTGATGATGATGATGATGATGATAATAATGATGATGATCATAATGATGATGATGATGATGATGATTAAATACTGCTTCAATATTGAGTTTCATTATTTCCTGGATATCGGCCACATGCTTTATTAAGGTGTAAATGATAATGATCTCATGCCTACACGCCAATTTCTTTGGAACTGTTTCCTTGTAATCAAATGATTTTATTTCGAAAAGTTGGATATGGTTTCTACAATATTATTATTTTCTCCATTTGGTGACAGAAGAAAACTATTATTACGGGTACCCAAATACAATGAACCAGAAAGTGGTTGGCATTTATACTATTCTTGAACAGAAATAATTTCTTTTTTTCCCAGTTGCTGGTGAGAACACAATCCACTGGATTGTCAGTAGCTGCGTTTATACGTGACAATAACCCCGAGATGAGAGTAACCCCGAGGAGATAAATATTTCCCCAATATTCCAGCGTCGTCTATACGTGAGCTCGGGATCAACTTTTGGGTCATTGAGTGATTTCAAGTTTTGGACTAGTGTTTGTGTTAGTGTTATCTTAACAATAACACGAGCGTTAATCCGAAACTTGAAATCGATCCGTGTTAGCGAGTTGACCCCGAAATTATGACGCACTTCCGGAAGTTGGTGTCATAGGTAGTGTTAAAAATCGTCTGCTGAACCGAGCTGGGTTCTATTGTCTAGCGATTTACATGTTTGTCCCATAACTAACATTAGACCGTAGCTGGATTAAGGAAATAACCATTTCAAGTCGTGTTAGGTTAGATGCTTATTTCTGTCTTGCTTACCTCGCTGTGTTCGCGAAGTTTGATACGTGTAATCGTGTATGAGCGCGATTGCGCGCGGGTAAGGCAAGAAAAAATATCAATATTTTAAGATTGTGCAAAGCAACTAAGACAAATAAAAATAATGCAAAATACATGAAATTTGAGAGAATACATGCTTTCGACAAGTGTTACATTTGTAAGTACGAATTGTTATAAATTCATTAAAAGAAATTACAACTTTTCTTCAGGTTTTCCGCGGTTTTCATGTTCGTCGATCAAGGGATGTGACGTCACGCTCGTGTTAACACTCGTGTTATGCTATCGATTACTGAATCGATAGTGGCTGTTAATCCGAGTCGCAGTGTTGGAGTTTGGTTTAACGGCTCTTGACGTCTACTAACACTAACAATAACACTAATCCAAAACTTGAAAGCACCCATTGTTATTATAATGAACCTCAGTGAGGTCTGAGATCTTTTGAATTCCTCACGCTTAAGCAGAAGCTCCGATCAATAGGCATTTTCATACTTTATTCAATTAAATATATGTTTTTCTCTTCATTAGCCTAGTGACGAACTATTTCTGTCACCTGATCCTATGAATACATTTTAAATACTAAAAAAGGGCAAATTGCATACATTAGTGTCGCTATGTCCAGCAAAACTCTGTCAATCCTTCGGCACGCTCTCAAATTGTCGAGAGCAACCTTTGTGAGAAAGTACAGGTTTCAGGGAAGTATATATTATTTTTAATATCAGCGGTATTCTTCTTCTTATTATTGTTTTATATTATTCTGATGGAAATTATCATTGTTAGTAGTGGTATTGATCATCATCATCATTATCAGTATCTCCATCATCACATGACCGTCTTCCTCCTCCTCCTCATCCCATTCTTGTGATGCTAACGGGAAATGTCTGAAAATATTTAATTACAAAAAGGCATAACTAACAATTTCAAGAAAAAAATGCGGGATTTTCAGTAAATTGTCATATAACTTTGAACGACCTTTGAAATGCACATTTGGATACGTTAACTTGTAAACAAAACACAGAATAGTATTTTAAGCCTTTGGACGAAATAGGTTTTTCTCAATATCTCTGATACACCAAAATGTCAGTTATCCCCCTTTGTCGGGGGGGGGGGGCAGTGCATGCCTGATAATTATGTAATCAATTATGCCCCTTATCCACATAAGTGATCAGATTTCTGATATGGTAGCCTGCATACCTTTTTTCAAAATAATTCTCTTTAAAATTGATTTTACCCATCTTCAGCCCAAATATGAACATTCATAGTGTATTCAAGTTTATGGATGTTTTCTCTTCTGAAACCTAGTGCAGAGTTATTTGTCTCACCTGTTCTTATAAATAAAATTTTCAATACCAAAAATGCAAATTGCATAAATAATATGTCGGGCAAGCCTCCGGCAAGCTGTCAGGTTGTTTAAGAGCAACCTTTGTCAGAATAGTATGCAAAGAATTTGCATTAATATTAAACAGTTTATGGGCAAAGCTACGAGTGCCCTAGTCTGGTTTCCAGACATTACGTTAACCTGTTCTCATATTTATTGAGCATAACTGGCAATTTGAACGAAAAAGGCAGGATTTTCAGGAAATTGTTACATGACTTTGAAAGTACTTTGAAATACGCATTTGGAAGAGAATTAAACATCCATAAATTTAAATACATTGTAAACAGGTCTATTGTCACACAGACCGCAACAGTTAAGGGGCTCTGACTTTAAAGGTAAATACAATGATTTGGAAAATCTGTACACAGGTAAACTGGTTACCGAAGAGAAATTAGTGCCTGCTGTTCCCAGCTGCTAGTAAGAGATGAGTATAATCCTTTCAGGTACCTCATTACAATATCATAAACAATGCGTTATTCAACAGAAATATTTTATTTCCTTTTCAAGCTGCTGGTAACAGACGAAATCTGTCATTACGGATTCACCAAACACAATGAACAAGAAAAAGAGCTGGCATTTAAATACCGTGTTTTTTATTTGCATACCAAAACGTTTTTGCTTTGATTGATCAGGACCTTAACATGTCTGATACCGTATTTTCACATTTACTGACAAATTGCAAGTGAGGCTTTAATTAAGCTTTTGCCAGAGGTCATAAATTTATGTCAATAGATGAATACTTCTCGGCATCAAATTGACGATGGAATTGAGTGGCGACATACACATTCATTGCGGAGTAGTTGATTTCATTCTAAAGTGACTTGCTACTTGCACAATTCATTTTAGATTATGTATGTTGTTATAGTTACGAGTTGCCTGGAGGTATTTTTGATGTTTAAGCTTCATTCCTATAATCGAAGTCTTAGCATTTCCTTTCTATGTTGTATCATCAGACTGCAGATTCTTTGATGGCAGGCGTTCGACCCATCGTACCCACCACGATGAGTCAGGCCTATGTTCCCGCGTTCAGGCAATATGTACATCGGAGACTGTTCGATGCCCACGAGTCTACCAAAACGAGACCTTGAACGTAGTGTTCCGGGAAGAAGAGGAATCAAAGTGTAGATTCAATGGGAAAATGGTGTTACTCTTGTGCCACCCCGGGTGCCACTTTTACTTCGAATGGTGCAGTAAAAGGCATTATGTTTCGGATTAGTTGTCCATTTATCTGTTCGGATATTGGGGAAAAACAGCAAAATGAGAAATTGTACAGAAACAAGGACCAAGGGTGAAATAAAAGGGCAGGACACAAAACTTGTACTTTGGACCAAATCTTTGAATGGTCAGGGGTCAAACGTCAATGAACAAATTTTCAAAAATGTCCTTCACCTTTAACTATGTTGGTGAATTGTTTATGATTATAAATTAGTGATGTGAACACAGAACTTTTTACCCAGACATGTCAGTTTTCTACCTATACGTCTGTGTTTTTATAAATGTCTTGAAACAGAGGAGTCTAGAGTAAAGTGCTCTATAACTTTTTTTCAGAAATGAAAAACGAACTTGCTTGGAAATGGATTGTTCTATCTTTAATTTGTGCTGCAGTACAGTGTGTCCCCAAAAAATGGTCCAATCTTAAATATTTAACATTTAAGGTATGTAATTTTCTTAAAAGGTATGTGTATTTGGTATCATATTAAAGCAGAATAAATTTTCTTTCTGATAAAGCTAATTTCATTCAATTTGCTTTTATAAGTCAAAAGTTATGATTACTTTTGTGCAGTCAGGCAAAATCACGTTTGTCCCACTTTTGTGTATTAGTCATAATGACAACTGAATTGATGGTATTGTTACTTACAGAACTTATGAAAACTGAATTACAGAAATCAATAATAAAACAAATAACAAATGCAATTTTCTTTCAATATGTTTATTTCTGATTATCTAGTTAATAAAAAATCAAATACAAATAACCCTTACTCGGCACTGAAATAATATTGCACAAGTTCATGTCTTCTGTTTACCAGACTGCATTCACACTGACATCATGATCATCTGCACATCTCATTCATTTTAGCCCTTTTGTCAAATTTATGAATTTCCTTTGTACTGCAAATAATAGGAAATCAGAAACGTACAACCGGGAAAATCTACTCGTTCAGCTAAATTGAACGATTACACAATACTTTTCACACTCTCATTGGGGTTTAACAATATGCAGAAACTGCATACGCATGTATGGCACATACAGTATACTGGGACAAACGCGATTTTGCGTCATTGCAGAAAATTCAATATATCTCAGGATTGACACAACCAAATGAAATGAAATTAATTGCACCGAAAAGTATGGTCTTTTAGCTTTATGACAATACCCAATTTGACTAGGTTGTATATGATGTTCATATACTAAAAAAATAATTTTCAATTGGACCATTTTTGGGGGACGCTCTGTATATTAAAAATGATATTTAAAAAGAAGAAATTTAGTGTGAGGCGCATTCACAACTTCTTTTCAGAAAGTCTGTTTGAAAGTATTTATGAATATAATTTGATAGAAAGATTTTCAATCAGAAGAATCTTACAGCGAAGTGCACTCGGAGCTTTTTTTCCAGAAATGAAAACGGACCTTTTTGTTTGGAAATGTCTTTTTACATCTATAAGTCTATTTTGAAGTATTTATGAGTCTTCAAACAAAAGATTGTTAGTTGTTAGAGTGAGTAACACTCAAAACTTTTTTTTCAAAACTGTATTTTTCTTTTCGCAAAGTCTGTGTTGAAGTACTTATGACAACTTCAACAGAAGAATCTTCAAATGTACTTACAACTGTTTTCACAGATGGAAACTAACTTCTTCGGGTATGTCTTACAAGTTTGGTTAGTTTTTTGTAATGAGAGTTTATTATTTGGCAGACGAATGTTTTCCGGTTTAAGAGTCTTTCCATTTGTTCATCCGTCACACTTTTTTGATAGATTCCAATTAACTTCTTAAATCATTTTTGTATCTTTTTTTGAAAACTTTCTAGATTATAACATGCATTGCTTTCCAATTTAAGATACTGTATTTTATAATTCGTAGAGTAAGATAAAAGTTCTTATTGGTCAAATTTACGGTTACGTTATATTTTGTCATCAAGCTATTTGTATACGTATGTAAATTTGCATTATCCTCGCAGAAACAATTCAGTTTATATTGCATATTTATTGGCATTAAACATTTGAGTTATATGCATTGACAATAAATTCTCATGTGTTAAATTCTTGTAAGTCATTTGTCTTTCCAAATCCTCAATACAATCTTCCTTGATCTACAAACATACAATTCATTTTTCTAGGTCTATCAATCTAACGTATATTCGTTGTGCACTGACCGCACTACTTGCTCATAGTATAATGTTTCCGTGACTTGCTAAACCTACTTGATTGAAATTTTCTTGCAAATTCACCTAAACTTCAGAGAATATAACAAAATTAAGGAAAAACTGGATTACTGAGTAGTATAATTAAGGGGAGCTTTTGCTTTACTTGCTTATATGTACAACACGGCCGGAAGAAATGTTGGCGAGAGTATGTAAATTGACAAATGAAATATACCTTTAAGTCGTTCAGTACGAAATACATCCTTTCATTTGGGTAAAATCATATATCAGAGAATGTAATCTTTCAAAATTTGTCTGACACAGAAAAAGGGCACATGTGTGTGTATGTGTGTGTGTGTGTGTGTGTGTGTGTGTGTGTGTGGTTGATGTGTGTGTGTGTGTGAAGTGTGTGTGGTGTGTGTCTGTGTCTCATGTGTGTGTGTGTTTTAGTGTGGGTGTGTGTGTGTGTGTGTGTGTGTGTGTGTGTGTGTGTGTGTGTGTGTGTTGTGTGTGTGTGTGTGTTGTTTGTGTGGCTGTGTGTGTGTGTGTGTGTGGTGGGACGGGAGCGGGGTTGGGGAGAAAAAGTGATTGGTCAATCTTGATTAATCCCAAAGTTATTGTGAGAATTAAAAAAAAAGGAATCGGCAGCCGGACATAGAAGGAAGTTATTTGTTTTGGGTAACCAAACATATGCGTTTTTTCTTTCTTGGCACCAAAGATTGTCTAGTGTTTCCTTTTTTCAACTGGGAACAAGACAATTAATTCCCTTGGGTAATCCATCAATTTATTGGTGAGCAAATAAGGCATACGTATCAGCAGCTGGAAACAGAAGGGAATTATTTGTTTTGGGTAACCTACCTAACATTTTTTTTTCTTGTCCAGTTGGGAATAGAAGAGATTTATTGATATTTGGTAAAACATCAACTTATGTGTGAATGTATTGACCAAACAAAATGGCATTCGTAAACAGCAGTGGGGCCTGCATACGTAAAAAACATAACAAAATAATACTAATAATTATAATCATTTTTTTATAATTGTATGTTTATTGAAGGATCATCATCGTCATCATCATCACCATCATCATCATCATAATCATAATAATCATAATAAAAACAATATAATTATAAAGATTATTTCATAAACCATATGAAACGCACCAAAAATGACTCTTGTCTGGTAACAACAGTAATCAATCAAAATTAAATCCCAAACACATTAAATGCATGCTGACGGTAAATCTATATTCTCAACGTAAAATAAAACATGACTCAAATGGGAGATGTACTCGCCTGAATCATCCGTGTATTGAGGGACAACAGGCAACAACAGTAAACACACAAAACACAAAACAGTTCCTAGTCTCGTAATTCTAACCGTCAGAATCGCAAATAACCTGACATCTTCCCGGCCAATGGGGGAGAAGCTTCTTAGCCCCATGGGTTCAAATCCATTTCGAAATGTTGGGGGGGGGGGGAGGGAGCATCCATTGGGGACACCGCACTATTGTAATATTGGGCTATGTAAAATTTCAAAATCGTGGGGGGGGGGCATGTCCCCCGTCCCCCTTGGATTTGCACCCATGCTTAGCCCACCATCCTCGCCCCCTCCCCGCTAACGACGCCTACGCAGAGTAGGATACTGAAGTATCGTTATCACTTCTCTGCGGGTTATAGAAAGTCAAAATATTCATTCTATAGCCCACACAGTAACCGTCAATGCTTGTTTTGTTACCGTGGAAACGGCCCTGACCAATCAAATTGATCGTTACAAAACTACAAAACTACATACGGTTACGCAGTGTTTTATTTTCCTTGCATTCCCCGCAATTTTGGGACCGCAACGGAAAATTTGAGTTACAGTTAACAACGGCGGGGAACCCTAGTGATAATTTTTTTCTTGGGTAACCCGCTTCGGGGTATAGTACGTCAAAACGTACCATTGCGCGACCCGCTGCGGGGTGAATTTCAACAGTATAAAACTAAATATCTTCATTTACCATTGATTCCCTCACAAATACTAGATAGATGAATTTTGATAGATAGATTGATATATTTTATTGATGCATTTCGTGGTCCAAAAGGCCAAATTACACGAGTTTTACAATTAAAAACATCCAGATTCATAATACATTTAAAAAAATGCAATCAAAAGTACAAATATAAATACTGGCCGTTAGAAATAAAGATGCATTCCATCATTATCATAGTGATACTTTATAAATAATATGTAATAATAATAATAATAATAATAATAATAATAACAACAACAACAATAATAATAATAATCATAATAATGATGATAATAATAATAATAATAATAATAATAACAATAATAATGTGTGTTACAAATTATCACAAATTAGAAACATCTGTAAAGTAATATAATATTTGCTAAGATCGACACTTCGATCTTCGATCTTCTTTGAGAAGATCGTACAAACGAATTGAAAACAGGCATCCGATTTTTCAGTTTGGCGAGATAGATTTCTTGCGTGATAATTATAGAATAAAAAAAAAAAAATTAGAGCGCTGTCCATAATCCTTTAAATCCAAATAATTTACGTTGGTCAGTGATAACAATTTCCCCCGGTATGATCAAAATTTGTGGAACTATAACCATACCCTGGTCTGTTTACAAATGGACATTCACAAAATATAAGCAAAATGTTTTCATCATTTATTTCACAAAATGTACATGATTTATCATCCGCTAAGTTCATTACGTACAGCAAATCTTAAATCGAGTATTCTGTGTAATATTTTGAAACGAAATCATCTTATATGAAAATCTACAGATGATTTAAACGGTGAAACAAAATAAACGCGCCAATAATTTGATTTTATATGTAAACTATTCCATTTACTTAAAAAAAAATATTTACATTCTTTTGGTGATTGTGAAAGTAACGAATGGTAAAAAAAAAAGTGAGTAACCTTTATCTTTAAAAGAAACCGTGTCAGGAAGAAATTGTTTAGTGATACTTTTTTTCCAAATGTGTATACGCAAAAACCTTTTCGGATTGCATTACACATAATAGAAGGGGAAATTTATATGAATATCATATTTTTGTTGGAATAAAGAAATATGCTATTTGATTTTAGAGTATCATTACAAACCTTACTCCTTTGTTACACCAGCTTTAAAGTAAACTGATCTACCGTCAATCAATATTGATTCAATTTGCCACAAAGGTTAGCTAGTGAGAGAGTTCTAAATTCAAAAATAAGGAATTCAGCAAATTCAGACAATACCTCTTTCCAGAAGGGATTTGTTGTAGCATTTGTCATATCTTAGAAATAACTATAACTTTAACCACAAATACATATTTACATGTAACTTTCATGTCCTACATAATTTTCAAACACTTTTACTACAAGAAAATAGGAAAACATGCATGAATCAATTATTTTGTGTTTACATTTGCAGTATTGGTGATTATTTACGCAAGTCAGTGCTGGAAATACAATTTGTGATATTTACATTCAAATTCAAATTCATTAAATTTCCAATCTCATTAAAATCAACAGATCAATTGATATTTGACAAAACAATCAATCAATCAATCAATCAATCAATAAATCAATAAATCAATAAATCAATAAATCAATCAATAGACCAATCGATCGATCGATCGATCAATCAATCAATCAATAGATGAAACAATTACGTATTAAAACAATGTCATTTTGCATATAAATGAACTTCACTCTTTGTAGACTCGTAGTTGGGTTGTTTTCATGATAATTATCCTGGTTTTAACAAAAGATGGAACTCGGACAACATGGCGATATTGTTGTTGTTGTTGTTGTTGGTTTTTTAGGCGCGTCATTCAAGACTGAATATTTACGCCTTTTATATTTATCATTTGACTCATATTCAAGTAATTTTATTTCAAAGATAATACAATTACTGATCATTTATGTAAAATGTATCCAAACAATCTTTATTTATTTATTTCTTTTATTTTCGATATAGATCTATATACATTTGTTAAAAAATTCCTGCGCGGGGAGCAGTCCACTCACTAACGGTGTACACAGATTAAAACCCCGTGCGTAAGGCAAAATCTGGTCAGCCAGCTACGGTACCTTGAGCAAGCTTCTCAGTCGCGCACAATGACCTAGACCACTCAATTGCCACAGGCGTTCTGCTCGACACGTTATACATGACGTAGATTCCCGAAATTGCCGACATGAGAGTTATTGATAATCAACTGCTATTCAGTTTTATCGAGTACAAGGGTCATCTGTACGCATGGCGCAAATCCATTTTCAAATGTAGGGGGGACATCACATTGCAGGAACCTGCCCTAACCATATTTTGCCAGCCAAAATTTTTCGAACCTGCCAAATTGCCAGCCGAAAAATTTCTGATAAGCGGGGGAGAGTGGGGGGGGGGGGCGGCCGACCAAAACCATATTTTGCCAGCCAAAATTTTTTTAACCTGCCACATTACCAGCCAAATCATAGTTTTTTGGCATGCACATGCAAATTCGTGGGGGGGGGGACATTTGATATTGTGTCCCCACCTTCAAAATCGTAGGGGGACATGTCCCCCGTCCCCCCACTGGATTTGCGCCCCTGTCTGTACGAAGCCTGCTTCTTAATGAGACGGCTATGCTCCAGGGTTGCCAGTTTTTTTTTTTTTTTTACCCCGCCAAATTACTTGCCAAATGCAATTTGCATGTGATGCATTTTTATGGGTATAACCTACACTGACCTAAGAAATGGTAAGAAATGACGTTTTATTCAATTTGGAAACAGCCCTGAAACATCTGCCCCGGCCGAAAATTTGGGTGCCGCGGTTTACGCGCGGCCAGATTATGTACGTGAAGGGAATTAGGGCTACATGCGCACCGCCACCTGTGCGGCCTTAATTTGAGTTGGCAATACTGAACAAACGGGGAGGTGCAGCAACACTTGCGATACCTATTTTACTGAAAATCGAGCTTTATAGTGATTAGATTCAGGTATACCATTGCAAAACGTCAACCGCCAAAAAAGCCGTTTGGTAGGCACTTCGATTTTTGAACGCCAAATTTGGTATGTTTGGCAAGTAAACACGCCAACCTGCCAACAATGGTATTCATTTTTTTTTGGTCATCTGTTCGTCGCCGCTATACAGCACGCAGCCTGTTTTCTGCGGAGGTGAGGCAATATTCTAGGTACGGTCCTGTCGCCCCGCGGGTCCTGATAACAAATGCGATCGCTCCTGTCACGAGAAACGCTTTGCGGTTCATTAATTGCCATAAATGGGTATGCAGTCGTACGATGTGTAATAGATTTTTCATTTGTTCTCTCCGGTATTTTTAGATTCGCAACTGCTGATTTATGATTTTACAACATGTCAGAAAAAAATAACCAGGTTCGAACCGCGTCTACAGCTATCCGCGGCTACGACAATACAACCGGCCATCACTCGGTTGCCGGCATGACACCAACGACTAAGCAACAAATACCAAAGCTCACAGCACGCGATAGCTGTAGCGACGCGTGCGGTTCGAAACCTGGTTCATTTTTTTTGACTTGTTTTTAAAATCATAGATCAGCAGTTGCGCATCTAAAAATACGAGCAGAGAGACAATGAAAAATCATATTACATCGATTTTCACTCTCTCTGAATAATCCCTTTCATTTAACTAGCATGAAATGTAATTATTTTATGTTATTTGGATTTACTATTGTGAAGGGTAATGTTGATATTTTTCTGTTCAAGATCTCCAGACGCATTAAGTCCCTGAATGTTCTGCCGTGAGTTATGAACGTGCCAACAATCATACATCTCACTTCATTTCTGAAATCTTAGTTCCAAAAACTATACTTGATTGATGCGGATCTGATCTTCATTTCAGTATCTTTCATGCGAGTAACCGTAACCGCGCCACCATGCCACAAGATACCTCGGCCGAATTTGTTGTTTTTTTTTTACATCAATCATTGTCAGTTAGGTTGCTCAGGAGCAGTAGTTGTACCACCAGCCGCCTCTGTAACTTTTTAGCACAGTTCACCGATCGAACCCTTGTCATTATCCACATCGAGAGTGGAAAACGCATGGGTTTGCCTGAAAGTCCTAAAGAATCACCTGCAAATAGAAGGTTATACAATGCGACTGTATGGAGTTCATCCTGTTAAGCCGCGTTTACACTATGTTCCCGGCGGCACCGGCAACCACGTGTTCAGGCCACCAATGCGACAAAACTGATGACGTTGAGGACCACGCGGAGGACGGGCTCTGGGGGCAAACGTGGACAGTCGTTTGCCGTGCGTGCCGGGCCAGATTTTTTAACGACAAAAACAATTTGCCGACGGTAGTCACGTGTGCAGATGCAGAAACCTAGTAGGCCGTAGCGAAAACGAGGGGAACGCAATAAACTCGACAGTACTGTTATAGGCCGTACCAGCACTGTGGAGATCATCCGTAGCGTGATTTTCCGCGTCGGTCTCACGGTCCCATCCCGTTTTGTCCACGGTGTGCCTGAAAACGTATTGGTTGCACGTGCCGGCCGGGAAACGTAGTGTAAACGCGCTTAATCTTGATCCTATCACACCACAACTGTTTCGATTTGATAACTAAATATACTCCGTAGCAGGCTGTGTTATCAAAGAGAATGGATATTTTGATACATATTAATCATGTTTATACGAACCCGAGGTCTTGTGTGAGCGGTGTAAAGGACATTGGGATTATGCAATTTCGGGGGGTTTACCCTAAATAACTCGACGATTAAACGTCCAAGCTTGTTTTACAGTCCGGCTCACACGCTCCTCAGGTATTCGGTCACCCACTTCTGAGCGCTGTAAACGACATCGGAGTTATGCCAGATTCGGGTCAACTCCGAACGATTCAGGCACCGTATGCGGCCTCTTACACGTGTTCGCAAAACGGTTTACGCCACCCCCCCCCCCCCCCCCCCCCCCCCCCCCCCCCCCCCCCCCCCCCCTGCATCATCGTCGTAACGGTCAATGAATGGGAAACGGGCTCGTCGTAATCGTGACGGTGGCGGCTAGTAAAAAGTGCTTGGGTTCGTGACAAAAATTTTAAAACTTCTTAAAAAAAGTTTTTTGTTATGACCCGGCCGGGGCCTCAAACCCGCAACCTTCCGACCGTGAGGCGGATCACCTAGTGCACTAGACCATCACACCGTTACAATCACAAGAATTAGAGAGTTGAGCGACATGCACTACCACAGAATGCTCACTCTAGGTACGCCATTGTCCGCGTGGTGATGCGGAATATAAAGTATCATTTGTATAAAAATATAGTATCAT
This sequence comes from Eucidaris tribuloides, assembly GCA_001188425.1. Classification (NCBI taxonomy): domain Eukaryota; kingdom Metazoa; phylum Echinodermata; class Echinoidea; order Cidaroida; family Cidaridae; genus Eucidaris; species Eucidaris tribuloides. The sequence continues at coordinate 42,227 of JZLH01S0117440.1, read as the reverse complement.
TTAACACTAAGTCAACATTTGGCCAACTAAACTTGCACAGCCGATCATTACCCCAAGTTGAGACCACGCTTTTTCAAATATTGCGCTACGTTACTCTTTAAATCAGACGTTGATCCCTCACACAAACCAGAGCCCCTTGGACTAATGTGGTCTGCGTGGACAATAGACCAAGTTTCACAATGTATTTACAATTTATGGATGTTTTCTCTTCCGAAGCCTAGTGATGAGCGATTCTGTTAATGTCTTTACCACGCGCACGCAAAACGGGTTACCGCCGTGGCACTCTATTCGTAACGTGCCAACGAGGGGAACGCTCGTTGTACATTCGTGTGTGCTAGCGGCTAGTAAAAAAGTGGCGTGTCCGTTCTGACAAAATGTTAAACTTTTAAAAAAAGTTGTTGGTTATGACCGCGCCGGGCTCGACCCCGACTTCCGGACGTAGGCGGACGCTTCTTAAACGCCCAAAACTAGACATCACACCGCGTTACATCACAAGATTAGAGACTTGAGCGAGCCTGCCTACCACAGAATGGCACGCCTAGGTACGCCATTGTGCGGGGTGAGCCGGTATATCAAAATTCGTGCCCGTGTAAACGCACCTTAAGTCTTGTGCGACTGACTGCAAGATATGAATCGTATCTCACAAAAACCGCTTTCATAATAAACATTTTAAATATGTCATAGTTATCAAAATAATTTTAAATTCCTATTTTCTGCTTATCATCAAACACAGATATTTAAAGAAAGTCAACCTTTTCTGCGTCCCCCCCCCCCCCCCCGCTCTACGGTCTACAATGTTGTAATCTGTGAAAACTCTAATAAACATGATTATCTTCGTGTGTTTTCTCAAAACACCACACTCTTTGCCCACGACATGCCAAATAAAAATAGAACAAAAGAAATAAACAAGCGTTCAACATTAAACATTTCCCTCTACCTGCAGTACCTTTTTATATCCACGACGCTCAAAGCGGTTAGAGATGTCATCACTCGCAACTCGAAAATGAGTACAGTAGCAAAACGTCTTTCTCCTTTTCAAAGTCTTCTCAGATCGATGGCGTAGGTTCGCAGGGTGTCTGTTGGTGACTCGATAAAATTATTGTCATTTCCGAGCCATATTCTGCCCCGCACTTTTCCAAAACCTTTTCTGTACCTCTGTCCCAGTTTCCGATAGAAACTCAACCGCAGCATTCAGACGACGCTGACAATACCTGATGATACAAGTCCGGATATATTAAAAGTAAGTTTACACAAATCACGGACGCCGACAGAGAGAATGAATATTGCACAATCCATGAAGCTTTTAAAGGCAGGTCGAATCTGATGTATAGTCTCTCCAGACTTCAGCAAAACATCATCCCATACCTTTAGGGCATATCCTACGGAAACAACGCTGTCCTGTGATATCTTAAGATCGTAATTACCTAGAATTTGAAAATTCCACCAAATAGTCAACGTCAGTACAGACTAAGGAACTCCGCTGAAGCCCCTGACACTGACTCAGCTACCACGTCAGGAGTTATTGATATGTCACAACTATATTCAATAATCATGTAGTTGGTATCGGATGAATATAATTTACAGAGCTTATATAATGAATTAGTTAAACTGATAATGATTACACATTTGCTAAATTGTGAATATAAAAAATGAAATTCATGCCCTGTAAGGCGCCTGAAAGTAAACTAATGGACTATTAGATTTTTTGTATCTGCAAAACAATAATCAAAATCAAGAGTCTAACGGAACTGGTAACTAATAACTCAACTCTCTTACTTTGCTAAAGGTTCCAAGATGACATTTCTTCAAATGTGTTTACACAAATTAAAGTCCCTGTGCTCCACAGCTGTGCCGTCTAACGACTTCGTTCTGCTCCGTCTAAAATATTCACCTCGGCCGGTGGTCAGAGCGGTTGCAATCTTAAGCTACTGTCACACTGTGCCTTAAACGACTTCCGTCTGAAAAAACGAACGCGTAAGTTTATTGAACTTTTTAATTCGTTTTGCCAACTGGATTACAAATCCCCCACTAGGGTCCGGCGGGTCTACTGGTTTTATGTAGCGGGCCGCGACTAGATCGACGCGCATCGGCCATGTTACCACGACGCCAAACACCGGCGGTACATGCCCCGCCCGCCACTTTCGCTCCGCGCGTAGCTATGACGGCCGCCGGACGACCCGGCCGCCGCGTTATCTAACAGATAACAGACGTGGCTTTTCGTTTGTTCCTCGTAATTGTATTCCATTTGCACGTCCACACCGTCTGAGGTACAATATTTTAGACGGACCGGCAGACTGAAATCGGTAGACGGCGCAGTGTGACAGTAGCTTTAGACAAGCAGAACGGTTAGCACCGTCTGTCAAGTTTGGATACGTCTGCTAAACAGCTGGAAAACAAAATTAAGAAGTCCCTACTAAACGTCCACGCGTTCGTTTTGTCCAGACAGAACGTAGACGGCCGAGACATGTGGGACAGTAGCTTGACGCAGTGGTAAAGAAAAGCTTGTTTCTTAAACGTTGATGAAACGTTATTAAGTTTTGTTATTCTCTCTTCCAATCCATGAAAACGTCTGCTGATCTGGGGGCGAAATGGCTAGTACAATTTCTGCAACGAGCAGGCGACGGAGGGGATGGCGGCCCTTGGACAGTTGCGAAGTCCACTCGCCCGTGCGAGGAATGACTGTGACGGCGATCAATATTACGCGACTGCTGACACTAATTCCACAAACCATCTTTATGCGCCACACCAGTTTCATAAAATCTACAGATGCCATCTTGAATTTCCATTTTATCTGCATAACGCCGCTCAAATTCTTACTACAAATAATGACTTAATTCACCCATCATCGATCTTTTGGCGTTGAAATATCAGGGCTCACCAGGGTAGGCGCCAGGGTAACAATCTATCAGGGAGGGGGTCAAAGCAGCAGCGCTCCTTAGGGGCCCCAAATGTCAAAGAGAGACCTAAATCTTCATGGAAATGATAATAAAAGGATGCAGAATCTTGTCATTTTAGTGGGCGGCCGCGTCCCCCCCCCCCCCCCCCGGCATTGCCCTGCGCTCACCCGCCATGAAGTAGCACCGACAGCGGGGGCGCCCTCGGGGCTCGACGGGGGAAGAGGTAAATTGTAACTGCCGTATTTACTGATAGGAGGGTTTATGGCTCCTAGCTTCTCCTTTGGGATATCGCTCGCCCCACCCCCCCTTCTTTTTCTATTCAACTTGAACATCTAACCATGTCAAAGTTAATCGATGACGGTAATCACCTACTCGACTATAACCGGTCCCGCAACGGCCCAGACACCCACACCTGACTTCCGGCGCGGGAGACCCCCCCCGACCACCTTTTATGACTCTTTCTTAGTCGTTTTTCTCGACTCCGGCTTACACAACAATTCAGGGCCGTCGTCATTCCCACCCACACCCGCAAATACCACCCCACCCCCTCACCCCACCTCGAACGTACGCTGCCATTAGTCGTCGGCCACACACACGCCAAATTCTTCTCGGCTTACAGACCCATCTCAACCACGCCAATCTGGTACCACTCTCCACAGTATAGTGCCTTAAGGTGTGTCGTTCTGGCCCCATGCACCCTCATGTTGTCTGTTCAACTCTACATGCCTGACGTCCAGAACGAATTCTAAACTATCCGCCACCCATGCGTGTTGACGACCACACCTACATCCAATGCCCATACCTTGACAAATTCCAACTAACAAATAAACACCCCCATCGACCCCATCCCCAAAATATGCAATAAATTGCACTTGACGCATTCCACTCCCAATCAGCAACTTCGTCACTTGCCGCATCACACCAAAGTCCGTGCACTCGTCCATGATGCCTTTGCGCGCTCATAGCATGCTATACCATCTTCCCAGAGAGCGGCCGGGTCGGCCCGCTGACTGCCTTTCTTTCCCCAAATTGCCGGTGATTTTTTTTTTTTATTTTTGTGCCGCATATGTTTTTCTCCGAGCCCTCCCTCCGCCCTTCCACTGTAGTCCATTTCGGCTGTGTTGTTCTGCCGTGCAATTTTTTTGGACCCCATGCCTGAAAAACTACTTTTGGCCGCGAACTTATATATCTCGGCTACCCTCGATTGAGAATAACATTTCGTTCTCATTCTCGTTTGTCATTGGGTAGTTTACTATACTAACTTACATATATGAGTATCATTATACAGATATCAATACCAATTATGTTATATGTATTTCAATTGTTGTCAAGTGTTGTCCGTATATAACTCTGAGTGAGTATGGCGAATTCCACTATCGGTCTGTTAGTAATTAGAGAAATAAGTGTATTGGTTGTGTAAACTTTATCAACATTATAGAATTACGTGCAGGGTGTGAATACTAAAATAAATTGTTTGTCTGTTCGTCGTCAGATAGCGTTTCAGTGTGTTTTGGGGTACCAACTTGTGAAGGCACTTTTCTGGCGCAGCGTTGTATATTCGTTTGGGTTTGTGTATGGCCCGATATTAAGGGGTATTAATGAGTAAATCTGTCTGTCAAAAATGATTGCGTTGGCGCGCAACTCATGTGATGACGTCGTAACTTTTGTGGTTTGCTTCTCAACTTAGTAGTGTGATGCTCGTAACACCTGCTCTGTATGAGTTATCCAATCCGTACGTTCTGTCTGTATTTTATGCTACATTTAGCTGCCTTAACTGTTAGTTCTTGTTTCGATATAATTTTTAGATTCATTCGCGCGATGGGTTGTGATTGTGTCGTTTGTAAAGTGTTACGAAATCCGGCGGACTATGTGGGTTTTGTGGGGGGTATATCTAGCTCAACCGTGTTGTACAATTGTATGACGTCTGTCTCAAATGTCGTTGTATGTGTGTTATATATGTTTCTGCGAAACGTGATGTTGGTTATTGTTTAACTGTGATGATCATATCATTTGCTTTCTCATCGAATTTAAACTATGTTGCAATACTAGTTGCATCTATTATTACAAACTCCCATGTCCGGAAAATATATAATACAAAAATTTCTCTAACTGTCTTAGCCCATTCATCTCTCATGTGCTAGTAAGTTCCAGTATCTTAGTCCTGGCTTACCACGTCGGCAAGCGACTCATCTCACATCCTAGCAACCCTACTCATATTAAGTACGAGTCACAACTGTGGTGTGTTACTTTAATAATTACTTAAAATCATACGAGTCCTTGGATATCCCGAACAGTGTCATGCCATGTCTCCTATGATACAATATTATTGCAGAATTTCAGACCTGATCCTTGATCGATGAACATATCCATGCAAGACACAAATTTCTAATTCATAAAACATGACACATTTTGTCACTTGTCCTCTTGCCATCTAACAGGCAGCTGGCTCTCATTTGCAAACATCCCCACAGACCAGGAAAAGATTAACCCATGCCCTTAGCTATGATCAAAAGGGCATTCTGTTGCTGAAATCTGGGGTCACAGTAATACTTGACTTTTAGAAAAATGCAAAGAAAACAACCCTTATTGTACTTCTATGGTAGAATTTTTTTCTCGCGAGAAAAAAAAAATAAAATCTGAGTCTACCGGTCACTATAATTCCACTTAAAAACTGGTTTTCTAAGCTCCCTGATTTTCGTAACGTTCCCAGATTGCCATTTTCTTCAAATGCCCATTTCATACACACCAACTGCTAATTTAACGCATGCAAAAGATGACCTTCCCTACCTTTCAAAGCTACAGCATATATGTTAACGCGTGACTGCATATAGTCTAGAAAACAGTAGAAGACACGCATAGATGAGTTGCCGATAACTCGATTATCTTCAATGCGCTATATTGATTACCTGGGCACCTCGTCGTCTGTTATGGCAACCGTCAGTCGGTATCCATCACTGGTCGATTGGGCTTTGCGAAGGGAGTGCGTCGACGTCCGGCGACACTTTCCGCCTTCGCAATTGAAGCAGACTCATGTAGTAAAAAAAAAATATATGTTTCAGACTCATTATATCATATCAGTAGATGTTGCAAGTCACTATTAATAGTGGTATGGATCGGTAAGTAGTAGTAGTGGTCAGTAGAAGTGGTAGTCAAGTAGTGTAGTAGTAGTCGTACTAGTAGGTGATAGATCGTGAGTGTCAGTACTCAGTCAGTTGATAGCGAGTAGTGTAGAAGTAAGTAGTAGTATAAGTCAGTAGTAGTAGTGAGTAGTAGTATTCCCACTAGTACGTAGTAGTACTACTAGTATACTAGTAGTGTATCAGTAGCAACCCCCAGTCCTCCACTCAGTACTAACGCCCCTAGTCAGTGGAATTATACAGTAGTCAGTAGTAGTCTAGTAGTTCTAGTAGTTGTAGTAGCTCAGTAAGTAGCAATTCAGTCAACTACTAGTAGTTGATATTTAGTAGTAGTAGTCATACTAGTTAGCTTCGATGTCACTGGTTCACTCACCTACTACTCACGTCGCTCCATAGTCGCTCGCCTAGAAGTAGTAGTAGTACTTCTAGCTACCTAGTGTTGGTCTTCCCCTTACTACCGTATCACGCTAATTCTCTGAGTACGGTATTTTGTAGTTGCTAGTGTAGTAGTAGAACGTACGTTCAGTAGTGGTAGTAGATAGTAGTAGTAGTATACTTATGTAGTAGTAGTACTACTAGTAGTAGTACTAACTAGATAGTTAGTTGAGTGATCTTAGAATAGTAATAGTACGCTAAGCCGCTTAGTAGTAAAGAACGTGTAGTTAGAACTTGTAGTATTGTAGTCTGTAGTCAGTAGAAGTACTAAGGAGTAGTCAGTATAGTAAAGTTTAGTAGTAGTACTAGTAGTTGTCAGTATAGTAGGTAGAAGTAGTAGTACGTAGTAGTACCTATTACTAGTAGTAGTAGTACTCACTAAGTGTACTAGTAGTTGTCTATAGTAAGAAGTATAATAGTACTAAGCCGCCTAGTAGTGGAAGTAGCTGTCAGTAGTAGTAGTCAGTACTAGTAGTTCCAGAGTGTAGTAGTGAGTAGAGTAGCATAGTAGTCTAGTAGTTGTGAGTAGTAGTATATAGTAGATAGTGAGTACTAACTACTACTACTAGTACGTGTAGGATGTAGTAGAAGTAGATCAGTACTATTAATAGTAGTCCGCTCCCCCGGCGCTGCGCTGTAGATTAGTATACAGTAAGTAGTGTCAGTAGGTATACTAGTAGTTGTAGTACTAGTAGTTGTAGTAGTTGTATAAGTAGTATAGTTGTATAGTAGTAGACATAGTAGTAGTTGTAGTGAGTAGTAGTGAGTGATAGTAGTAGTAGTAGTAGTACAGTCAGTAGTACTCTTAGTAGTCAGTCAGTAGTAGTCAGCTACGTAGTTCCGTAGTAGTACTAATAGTACTAGTTAGTTGTCCAGTCAGTAGTAAAGCTCGCTACATAGTACTAAGCCGCCTAGTATAGAAGAAGTGATAGTAGTAGTACTGTAGTTCTAGTAAAATAGTTCTAGTAGTTCAGAAGTAAAGTCAATAGTAGTACTCATGTAGTTGTCCGTAGTTAGTATAGTAGCTTGTAGTAGTAGTAGTAGTAGAAAGTAGTAGTCAGTAGTACGTAGTAGTAGTTATCAGTGAGTAGTAGTATACTATAGTATTTCAGGTAGTTGTAGTGCTAGTGTAGAAGGGTAATACACCTCACTCTCAGTAGCTGTAGATAGTACTAGTAGTATAGTAGTACTAAGTAGTGTCAGTAGTAGTAGTAGAGTAGTAGCACCAGTACTAGTAGAAGTGTAGTAGTACTAGGTACTATTACGTACTAGTAGTTGCGCAGTAGTAGAGTAAGTCGGGCCTGAGACTAGTAGTTGTAGTGGTAACGTAGTAGTTGTAATAGCTATAGTAGTTGTAGTAGTAGTAGTAGTAGATAGTAGAAGTATTGGCTAGTTGTAAGTAGTAGAATAGTACTAGTAAGGTATAGTTATCTTTTCCCTTTTTCTCCTTTGATTTCTTTCTTTACTTATTTCTCTTTTGTTTTTTGCGGGGTTTTTGTTGTATATAGTGTAGTAGTCAGTACTGCCCACACTATACTACTACGTAGGGTCTGCTAGTAGTAGTAGCAGTACTAGCAGAATAGTAGGTTGTAAGTCAGTAGTAGTTAGTAGTAAGTATTAGTACGTTTTTGATGTAGTTGTAGTAGTAGTTGTTGTGTGATGTTTTGTGTAGTCAGTCAGTTGTCAGTAGTAGTGTGATGTAGTAGTAGTAATCAGTAGTAGTACTAGTAGTACTAGTAGTTGCTGTAGAGTAGATTGTAGTACTATACTACTTACTACTAGTACGATTGTTCAGTAGTAGTAGAAGTAGTATACGTCGTACATATGCTAGTATTGTAGTAGTTCGTACTTAGTAGCTTTTCATTAGTAGTTATATTAGTGCTATAGTAGTTTGTAGAAGTAGCACTAGTATTGCAGTGAGTAGTAGTCTCGTAATAGTAGTAAGTAGTAGTAGTTCTGTAGTAGTAGTAGATGTAGTAGCTAGACAGTAGTAAGTAGTAGTATTTGAGTCAGTAGTTCTGTCCCACCCCTTACTCAGTCAAGTATGTCAGTACTGGTAGTTGTAGTTAGTAGTAGTAGTAAGTCAGTGCGTCCAGCTAGTAGGTAGTAATACTGCAGTCAGTACTAGCAAACTATAGGTTGTAGTAGTAGTTAGTAGCTAGTAGTATGTAGGTAGTCAGTAGCTGAGTAGTTCTGATGTATTTAGTAGTAGTTGTTTGTTGTTGATGTTGTTGTTGTAGTTTAGTAGTTGTCACAGCTAGTACACGTCATCACGACGGCTGTCCACCCCGTCAGTAGCTCACTAGTAGCTCACGCTAACTTAGTAGTACTAGTAGTATGTCAGATACGTAATGTCCACCACCACCAAGCCTATTCAAGTACTACCTACATACTAAGTAAGTCTGTGTAAGTAGATAGAAGTAGTCAGAGTAGTACTATTAGTGCTAGTAGTGTGTAGTAGCCTCGTCTAGTAGAGGTAGTAGTAGTACATATTAGTGTAGTAGTTTCCGTAGAAATAGCACTCAGTCAGTTGTATAGTAGTAGTCTGTCAATAGTAGTAGTACGTAGTAGTAGTTGCCTACTAAGTAGGTACGTAGTAGAAGTAGTAGGTCGTAGGTAGTCTGGTAGTTGTCTAGTAGTAGTAAGCTTCAGTATTAGTAGTTGTAGTAGTTAGTAGTAGTAGTAGAGTAGTTAAACATAGTATATGTGTTGTAGTCAAGTAGTAAGTGTTGATACGTAGTGTAGAAGTAGTATTAGTGTAGTTGCTGTAGTTGTAGTAGAAGATAGTAGTGAGTACTAGTAGTACTAGTAGACTAGCCTTCTGTAGTAGTAGTAGTGATCAGTAGTTGATAATAGTATAGTATGTAGTTAGTAGTAGCAGTACTATATTACTGTGTTGTTGTAGTCAGCTAGTAGTTTTATAGTAGTTATTCGTTAGGTAGACAAGTAGCTTGTACTAGTAGACGGTAGTACTAGTTCTTGAATGTCTGTGTAGGTCGAGTTGTTGTTGATGTTTAGTAGTACAAGTCATTGAGTAGTGTGCGTGGTGCTAGAATGTAAAAGTAGTAATCTGTAGTGTGTACAGTGCATATTCAAAAAACAGGGACAGTTTCAAAAGTCTGTCAAAATTTTGTCTCATTGTTGTCTATATCTTGATGTTCGCAATAGCATGATTAAATTTCTTTCTTTACTTCTGAAGTTCTTTTCTTTCAATTGCCATTTAAAAAAAAAATCAAGATTCGCTTCATGCTTGAGCGAAACGGAACGTTTATGTCGGGACCGTCCGGCCCCCCAAACCCAAAACCGCCAATCACCGCAGTCCATCCGTACCGCTCATTCGTCCGTACCCATACTTCACTCCTATCTGCTAATCGCAGAGGTCAACAAAATCGGCGCGCCAAAATGCAGAAATGAGAACACTGTGTAATCATCAGACTCCCCTTAAATTTTCATCATTTTCGATTCTAAATTATTTCTTGAAAAGAACAAGTCTTAACAGGACATCGGCCCAAAGATAATGCAAAGTTAAGGTCTCTCT
>JZLH01S0117440.1:1810-18304 GCA_001188425.1 Eucidaris tribuloides | reverse complement strand
CCCGGTCATAAATTTTCTGGGGGGGCACATGCTCCCTAGGCTCCCCCTGCCCCGTAGCTACGCCCCTGCAGAATTCCTCCTAACTTTTTCATTATCTTTGCCATTCCTTTCAAATTGCGCTTTTTCAAAAATAATTTACAATCGAAAATAATGACAAGTTTAAGAGGAAGTCAGATGATCGTATTTCTTATTTTCTGCAAATTTTGGCGCAAGCCTTCTTTAGAACCTCCGACAAAAACGTTCCGTGTTCGCTCAAGCATGAACGAAACTTATTTTCTTTTTAATGGCATTTGAAAGATAAGACTTCAGAGCATCTATTAACATCTAAATATAGACATCATAATTTGAGATAAAATTTTGATGGACTTTTGAAAACTGTCCCTTTTTTTGATACGCACTGTAATAGTAGTTGTAGTAGTAGTAGTACTTGTGGAATTAGTCTTTAGACGTCGATTTTGTCGCCGTAGTCTATGTCCATTGTTTAAAGTGATAGGCTAACATTGTTGAGCTTCAATTAAAAAAAAAATCAAACTTTGATATCTGAGCTACATAGGTAGTGTTCAAATGACAAATAAACACCTAGAATCAAAAGTTTGGAAGGGAGTTACAGCTGGCCAATGGGTCAAGTTATGCATGAATAAGAATCTAAAACTGGGGCGAGTTTAATAGCCTAGGTGTAACACACAGTAAGTGCTATGGGAGGAAATGGGCAAGTGAACCGATCAACTTACGATTTTCACTTTTTTAAAACACTAAATGGAATCATGTTGAATACTAATTTTTTTTCAAGGGCTTCATTTTTAGACGCTCACGCAAAGAAATCTGGTAAGCGAGTGGGAATCATGTGGTGCTCAGATTTTTTAACTGGTGGTAAAAATTGTTAGCCAATACCTTTAAGATCCAACAAATTGAACGGGTTGTATATAAGTTTTGGTTCCTTTTAGGAGTCGAGAGTATGAATCAACCACTATTCTGATAGGTAAACATAGCTCGACCTTTTCGCAGTTCTCCCGCTCAATCCAGAACAAAACATTACACGTTGTACTTTTCCATCGTTCCTCGACGTCCATCGTTCTGACAAGTTCTTTGAAACAGCTGTACTGCGTGTGTAAAAGGTAAACCAGGATCGAATTTCAAAAATGTTTGCGTCATGCAAGACAATGAGCGAAAGAAAATGAAATGCCATAAATGAAAGAAATGTCATGTTTAAGTGAATGTTATTTGACTACTAAGAAGACAAGAGGGAAAGGGACGAGAGAAGCAGAGGAAGAAGAAGAGGAAGAAAAGAAGAAGGAAGAAGAATGAAGAAAGAAGAAGAGAAGAAAAGAAGAAGAAGGAGGAGGAAGAAAGAAGAAGAGAAACAGTAGTAGTAGTAGTAGTAGTAGTAGTAGTAGTAGTAGTAGAGTAGTAGATACGTAAGCAAAAAGACGGGGAAACAGGAGAAGAGGAAGCAGATGAAGCAAAAAAGAGGAAGAAGAAGAAAGAAAGGAAAAGAAAGATAGAAGAAGAAGAAGAAAGAGAAGAAGAGGAGAGAAGAAGAAGTAGAAGAACAAAGAAGGAAGAAGAAGGAGAAGGAGAAGAAGAAGAAGAAGAAGAAGAAGAAGAAGAAGAAGAAGGAGAAGAAGAATAGGAAGAAGAAGCAAAACAAGAAGAAGATGAAGAAGAAGAACAGGAAGAAGAAGCAAAAGAAGAAGAAGAAGAGGATGAAGAAGAAAAAGAAGAGGAGGAAGAAAAAGAAAAAGAGGAGGAAGAAAAAGAAGAGGAGAAACAGTAGTAGTAGTAGTAGTAGTAGTAGTAGTAGTAGTAGTAGTAGTAGAAGTAGTACGGTAGTAGTCTAGAGTGTCGGCTTAGGTGTTTTTGAATAATATGAAGCTGAATACAGAGCCTGCATACCATATTGGAGTAAAAACTACAATATTTATTACGGCGCACGAACCAAAAACAATTATCTAAGACTGTAATACACACAATGCTGCTTCCGTAAAACAAATATTGGTTCTAGAGAGAAAGTGTATCGCAGTTGCTGATTATCTACAACAGACACTTACCTGGGATTCGGCATATACGTTCACCAGGTGGTATACCACGTGTCATTCTCTCGCATTTTGCAAACTGAGACGGTCGTCTTATCAGCTTCGGAATGGTTTGTACAATCGTCCCGTTGGATGCTGATTTCACCTCACACCGCCGAAACATAGGGAGAACGTAGGGGATGTTGTAGGTGTTTGGGCAATTCCCTTCCAAGCCTTCAGCAGTTTGGGCTGCAGGTGGATACAAATTTGAGTGACATGACGCTAAACAACGTAAAAGTAAGATCTTGTTCAAGCTAACAAAGGGTGTTGGAGTTAATAAAGATTGATATTAACCAGATAAATCCTCCCTCACTGACGAACGACAGACAGACAGACAACGGACGGATGATGGATGACGAGATTTACAGACACCATTTGGAATCAGTTAAAGATAGATTTCAGGATTTGCAAGTCCATCACTTCCCTTTATTATGATTACCAAACGGTAGTCAAGTACTTACAAATGGTGTGCTGAAAGTTTGAAAGCCATACGTCTCGAATTTATTGTTTTAATTATGAGAAAAACTAATAACAATATGCTACCAGAATATTGTTCTTTCCGTGAGTTTAAATTTTGTCCAAATTGCAGAACACGGTACGCATGACCAGCTGACGGGCAGTGGGCGACTATGTACGCTGCTATCGTTTTAATAACAGTTGAACTCTGCGTGACTTTCGCATAGCGGCCGATCAAACAATTTTGGAACTAACGGAACGTGCACGTAACTTTGCAATTTTGAAATTTATCCGTCCAGATTTCAACAAAACTACGTATTCTATCTAAAGGTTCTATGGCAGGTGTTTTAATTATACTTATCTTCACATTTTTAACGATTTGAGCTGATTTCATTCATTTTACCGTTTTCTGGCGTGCAAATCCAGAACTCTATCTTTAATCTCGCCTTCACCTTCCATGAGTGAGAAAATAATGCTGACTGGATCAGAGAATATAAGCAGCAGTTTGGTCCGTTGCGCACTTCGGATAATAATACCTCACCGTATTCCTCGGCAAGTTCCAGTCCCACGGTTTCTCCAAACAAAGTTTGACGAGTTGTCTAGAAATGGTAACTTATCTTTTTTTTTTGAATTACATTCTTGTCACACCGACTAGATTTGTAGTCACTTTGAGTCAAGTTCTAATCACCTTGACAATAACATAATGCATTTGATGACTTTCTGATTAGAACGAACATGATATGATATTGAAGTGAATTACCACAAAACCATTCTCTGTGCTGTGAAATGGCAGTTATATTTGTGATGCCCAGGACGCATTGATAATAATGTTTTAGAATTCAGCAATACCAAGGAGGTATTAGAGAAATGGAGTCACAACTCGTCAATTTTGTTCCACCAATGTTCGAAGCCACCACTGGAAAAAATATTTGTGTATGCGCTTATCGAGGTCTTCCATGCAGCTGGGCAGACAAATACATGCCCACATACATAGACTGCATAATTACTGGTCACCTTCCAAGAAAGAGAATGTTTTTGAAATGATAATTACCTTTCGCTGTACTCAATACCAAAAGAATGGGTGAACACACAGACTCGAGGGACATGCGAATGGAAAAACTACCAAAATTAATGAAATATAGATGAAAATTACTCAACTAGACACGTTTGGACTCTTTTTTGACATAGTTTATCAAAGAGCATCATATTAGAATAATATTATATCTGAAATTTATTTTTCGCAAATGATCGGAAAAGTGTCAAAATTGGCATAAAAGAAGGGTATGGTTTCAGACATCTTTGACCAAACGCAACTTTGTTTCAAGCTTGTCAACGTATTTTCTTACATCATTTGTTTTCACTGGTCAAGCTTACTCATAGGGCAAAAATAACATTGTTTACCCCCCCCCCCCCCGTGGAAATTATTTCCAAACTCATCTTCAGCTCTTCCGATGAAGTTGGCGGCTTGGAATATCGATCATCAAAAACACCAAAACACCTGCATTTTTTTGTGTATATCCCTAGAAACCTGGGAGCTGCTTGAATTAATTATTGCCTGTTTGGACTCCATCTCTCATATCTCCTTGGCAATACGAGCTAAAAACATTTAGCCTACAGGCATAAAGTATCATTTAGTGAAGTGGTTACGATAACGATCATGTGACAAATACTTACGTAACATCATGCTAACCGCAGTGGTTAGCAAGATAGTCCGTATCAAAGTTGTTTGGTGTGATTTCTAGGAGAAAAAAGAAAAACAAAAACGCAGAAACCCCAGCAAACACATGAGGCAGACTATAAAACGAAGATAATTTGCGCACGAGAGTTTATGGGGTGGCACTGTAGTTATGGCAACAGAATTAAGAAGAGGTATTAAGAAATGGTTGTCAATCTAGTGTATGCGTTGCGTCAACTGCGACAATCACTATACAATCGATACACTCAAATGATAAATAACATCTGGAATGTTAAAAAAATAAAGAAAACACTTCTAACAGTCTAAATATTGTGTTTGACCTCAAACATTACATTAAGTGTTGAAAATAGAATTGGTTAATTTTGGTGTTTTATAACACAAAAACTATACACCAGATAATACTCGCATGAGTACAAGTTTAGCTGAAGAGTGGACATTTTTGGTGCAGGTGTTTCGAATACAACAACATCTATTACTACTACCCCAATTTCCACCACATACCACCACTATCACCACTACCACCACCACCACCACCACCACCACTACCACCCTTACCACCTTTACCACCATTACCACCACCACTACCACCACTACCACCACTACTACCACTAACACCCTTACCATTCCTACCATTCCTACCATTCCTACCACCACAACCAACACTACTGCCACTACCACTACCACCACCACTAACACCACCACCATTACTATCACTAACACCCTCACCATTTCTACCACCATTACCACAACCACTACCACCCCTACCATCACTACAAGCACTACCACTACTACCACCACATACCACCACTACCACCATCACCACTACCATCACAAATACTACCACTGACACACTTACCATTTCTACCACCACTACCACCACTATCACCACCGCCACCACCAACAACACAATCAGTACCACCACCACCCCTACCATAACTTGCCAGCACTACCACCACCACCACCACATACCACCACTACCACCACCCCTACCACCACTATCACCACCGCGACCACGCAACTACACAAATCAGTACCACCACCACCCCCTACATAATTGCCACACTACCACACACCACCCCCCACATAACCACCACTACCACCACTCAGGCACGACCCTTACCACCCACTATCACCCTACTCTACCATTAACACCTTTACTTCCTACTATTCCACACAACCCACCCCACTATAAACCGCACTAACCATCCACACCAACCACTACCCACACTCACCCACTACAACAGCCACTACCACCACCATACACTAACACTAACACCCCTCACATTCCTACCACACTACCCACCACCACTCCCCACCGCCACCACCTACAATACTACCCCACTCTGACTACACCCTACCATTCAACTAACAGCACTACCACTACTACCACCACAGTACCACCGACTACCACCCACATTAATCACAAATACTACCACTGCACCTTACCACTACCACCACTACACCACAGTCCACCACTGCCACCACCACACCCAAGCCACTTTTACCACGCGCCACCACCACCCTACCATCACTACAAACACTACCACCACCACTCCCACCACCACCACCACAATTACTACCACCACCACTACCACCCCTACCATCACTACAAGCACTACCACTACTACCACCACATACCACCACTACCACCATCACCATTACCATCACAAATACTACCACTGACACCCTTACCATTTCTACCACCACTACCACCACCTCTACCACCATCATCACCACCACAAACACTACCACCGCCATTCCCACCATCCCTACCACAACCAACGCCCCTACAACTCCTACCACCCCACCACCCTATCATTACTACACTACTACACTTTTATACTACTACAAGGCTATATTATTATCATTACTACTACTACTACAACTACTACTACTACTACTACTACTACCATACTACTACTACTACTACTACTACTACTACTTCTACTACTACTACTACTACTACTACCATACTACTACTACTACTACTACTACTACTATACGGTATAACTTCAACTATACTACTTCTATTATTTCATGTACTACCATTATTATTATCATTGAGTTTATTATATTGATGTTGATTTGATTTTGATGTGATTATGATACATTACATGAACAAATGTGCATTGTGAAAATATACAATGTGCAACAAATAATTACGATTGGTTTAGTTAAATAATACGGGTACAGCAAACGATGGAATTAAATTCAAGAAGCATGTGTGTACGTGTGCCTTTCCCACACATGCACATGTGCGGCGGTCATTATAAGGGACAGGTACCGAAGGGCTACATGTTCACGGAGGTAGCCTCCATGATCTGAATACTTTTCACAACGGCACAGTTGACACGCCGGGACACAGACAGATGCACATACACAGTACAGGCAGGCAGACGCACACATACAATGATTTGGAGGGTTCGGAAAAACAGTTGGCCCCTAACAGCTAAGAACCGCCAATCTCTATGTACATTTTATCTTGTAATGTCAAAACGGTAACACTGTTTGTTTGTTTGTTTGTTTGTTTTATTTAAACACGGTATAAAATACTTGCGATCAGCCGTTAGGCTGTTTTTCAGCAAGTCCGTAACAAAAATGAACAAATACAAAACAAATATACATACAACAAAGTTATAAAAAGAAAATTACACATTCAAATTTAAACATAACAAAAATAAAATGTAAAAAGAGAAAAAAAGTAAAAAAAAATCAACGAACAAAAACCAAAACTAGGATTACATTCAAAGGAAATATCATCAAACTTGATGACAACATTAATGGTCTAGACGCCAAACCTGAAAAAATGAGTTTCGTTTGCACTTCATGCTATTAGGACAAATGTGGTATCATTGGAAAGCTGAAGGTCTGAGGGGTGTGAATCTGCCGGATGCCAAGAACGGCAGGTGGGCCGTTACCATGGAAACGGGACTCGAAGTTCAATGACCTAAAATCTCCTATTGCTAATTTCTGCAAATTTAGGATCCTACCCTATATCACATAAAGTGTACTTTTTGAAAAGTACATGATCGGTTTAAATTTATGTTTGGTACATGTAAGGTCCGGGAATAGAGGTATTCCATGAAATGCTTACTTAGACCGGGGGACCAAATTTGTGACCTTGAGGTGACCTTGAGTTTGACGCTTCCTTGGCAAATCTGGTAGTAAAAATTATGCCATTCTTTAAAAAGGTTAAAACTTTAGTTTATTTTACATTCCATGGTGCAATTTATGAGTATTGATCAAAATTATTGGATTAAGTAAAGTATTCCCGTGTTACTTAATACCATAATTTGATTTGGTAACCATGGAAACAAACCCAACAAGCCCCTAACACCGCGCATGTAACTGTGCGTTTTCGCGCAAAGTAGGGTTTCTCCGCCTCGCCCGTTCTACAAGATGCCGTATGGGATGTACAAATCAAGTCGTTAACTCGTTAGAGAACGTTGAATTTCAAGGTCATTTCAAGGTCATGACAAGGTCACGTGAAGGTCATTTCAAGGTCATTTACCATGTCCGATTCACATTTATTATTTCGTGCCAGAATTTACGTTTATATTACAAGATATTTCATGCCAAGTGTTGGCGCACGTTCTACATAATGTGTAAATTTATTTTGCAATATATACTACGAGTCTGAGAAACTTACAAATGAATGTAACTGCAACTACAATCAATAACATTCAAAAATTATAGATTCAAATGAATTATCAAGACACAACAAATACAACAAATTGTGAATGAGAATTCAAAAAGTGGGCCGTTGTCATGGAAACGGGCTTCAAAGTTCATCGACCTAAAATGACCTATTGCACATTGATGCAAAGTTGGAGTGATGCCCCATATCAAACAAAGCGTTCTTTCTGTACAATGCATGACCTGATTAAATTTATGTTTTACACGTGATAAGTCCTGGGTCAAGAGTATATGAAGGTGGGCTGAGTTTGACTTGGGATCTAAATTATGACCTTGAGGTGACCTTGAGTTTGAAGCTTACATGGCAAATCTGGTACTAAAATGTTACCCCCCCCCCCAAGTTAAAAACTTTGTTCTCAGCTCATATGCGATTTATGAATAATAATAATGACTAGAAACCTTTTTTCTGTGTCACCGACTATCATAATTTGTTATTGTTACCATGGAAACAAGCCAAAGGTCACTAACCCTATGAATCCGGCTGTGAAGGTGAACAGGTGAGTAACCCAAAAGAATAACCCATGTCTTATAAAATGTTCCTTCTGGAGAATACATGACCCGATTAATCTACTTTGGAAAGTTGTGGGTGACAAAAAAAATGGTGCACTCAGTTTGAAGTGAGCAAAATTCTGACCTTGAGGTGACCTTGAATCATAAGTGTGAATTGGCAAATCTAGTACTTCAAATTTGTCATCCTTGGGAGGTGTCATGGCTCAGTGGGTAAGAATCGGTTTCTCGACCTAGAGGTCCGAGGTTCGAATCCACACCGGGCCATGGCGGTTGTGTCCTTGGGTAAGGCACTTTATCCCCTTTACCTCGTTCTCGGATAGGACGTAAAGCCGGAGGTCCCGTGTTGAGACAGAAACACCTCAGCACGTAAAAGAACCCACGCACTTCATCGAAAAGAGAAGGGTCAAAACCCGTTGTTGTGGTCACATATCCATACGCAAAACTACCCGGGACTGGATGCCTGAGGGTAACAGTGATTAAGTTCGCTTTTCTAGTCCCTGTCATCCGAAATGATGACGAAGCAATAATAATAATAATAATAATAAAAATTTAAGATTTGTTCCATTTTGGCAAAAATGGCGGAAAAATAACACTATACATTGCAACTTGTAGCGTCACCATAGAAACTAGCTTGGAATAGACCACGCCCCTTTTTGTGTCGGAAAAAACGAACACTCTAAAAATTAACACACTTTTATCGTTTTGGTTATTGATATATCTTTTCCCGAGATCAATATATAATATAAAAAGAGGGAATTGTGCTGGACTACCTAACATAATAGTAAAGAAAATATTTATCTAATCTTCTTGTCAAGGACATCATTTCAGCTCATGCACGCATGTGTGAATTTCAAATTTTAAATGCGATTTTCTTTTTGTAACTATAATGTAATAATACTTAACACCTTTCATTAATACAATGTCATTGATTTGATGTGTTACACACTAAGAAATCGGGGTGCACAAATTGTCGTGATATAGCAGCACCCTTACAATTTTGAACCCCCACTCAGTGGAGCACACGTCTAGCACATTACACCCTCAGGGGTGCAATGTTGACTTCACAGAGGTGCAAAGTGTTTAAGTGTACCCTGAAGGGTGCAGAATTGCTAAGGTGCTGATATTGGGACATTTATGCACCACAATTACACCCTTATTTCCCAGTAGAGTGAAAAATTAAAGGTTAGTGACATGAGTAGGAACACTTGAAAATGCCTCAAGAACCAAATGAGTTGAAATATATACCAACTATACATTAGCACGAGTGGATCTCCCACCTGGGACGATTTGTCTGTAATTTGTTTACTTAAGGAGAATAAAGCATAAACATAGGAGTATCTTAATTTTGTCCGGGGACGATAAAAAATAACCCCCATAGAGAGCCACACAGCAGGTCTCCGGGCTACGAGTGATATTGACATTGTTTATTTTAGAATGAGTCAACGTTTGACTACAAGATTTTCACAGGAGAATCCTTGCCTAGTTTAATTGATTCTAGAGTAGTTTCAGCCCAAGTTGAGGACTACCCCCAATTATGTCATTTTCCTTTAACCATGACAACCGTAATGAGGTGAGAAAGAAATTTGTTATACTACGCTAGCCCTAACCTTACACACCATAAAGAATACCATTTTATAACACTATTACTGTACAAATAACGGAAAATCCCGCCAATGCCAATGGGTCGTCAGCAGCACACCAGGGATCACCAGTGTTTCGGCCATTTAAGTACTGGACACCTCCCCCTGGCTGGCCGGTGCTGCGCTGCAGGGTTCCCTATACAGCACCCCATTGACATCTCTACAAACTTTCCTAACACGCAATCCCGTCTCAGCTGCCCCACACATCCTCTTCACCCACCTCTCCCCACCCTCCCACCAAACCCCATAAGTCGACTCCACCTTCTCACCGAATATCCAGCAAACCCCCTACACCCAACCTCAACAGTGCACACCTCCGCTCCCCACCCATTCTGTTCCACTTCACCTTTAGCTCAGCGTACCTATCCAACTTCCTTTCCCTTGCCTCATCCATCCTCCATGTCCTCGTCTCCCATGGAACTGTCAATTCCACCATCACAACCTTAGGCACCGACCTAGCCACCAACACCATGTCTGGCCACAGGGCCGTCACCACCACCTCCTCCGGCATCGTACAATTCCCTTCATCCATCCGAACCTCCCAGTTATCCAAAGCTACCAACATTTTTCCAATGCCACCCATTGCCCCTGTCTCCCCGTACTACATTTCGCTCCCTCCTTCACAAATTAGATACCCCTCACCTTTGGGGGCCCATGCTTCTTCCTCACCTCCACCGCTGCCCTTGCCAATCCCTCATCTTCTTCAACAACTGGTTATGCCTCCATGTGTAGGCTTGCAATCACCCATCACACGCTGACACGCTCCAGCGACCCCCTTGCTTTCTTGCAAACCCCTCAGTATCGTCTTCCACACTCCCCAATCCCCATCTCTTCAAATTCACCGGTGATGGCAAAACATCGAAGGTGGCACTGATCATGAAGCGCACGGCTCAGGAGGACATTGTTATGAGGTCGTTCCATGAAACCTTCCTCTGTTCCACCCCCTCCCAGCGAGTCCACGCCCCCTGTACTCCCTGCTGCACAGCCTTTGCTAACCGGCATTCCTCTTCCTCCTTAACTGCCTCAACCACCAAATCCCTCCTGCCCTTCCTGCCTTGCTTGCTGTACCATGCCCGGACAAAACCCAACCCCACTCCTGCCCATCTGAACAGCACCACGCATCTCCTTCCACTTGGCCATTGCCACTGCTTCGTCCGCAGCCTCCTCCGCCCTCCACTTCCCCCATGCATGTGCGGATCGGTGGCCTAGATTCAGCTATTATTTGGTCCTGGAACTCCGTCATCATCATTACCAACCTAACCTTCCCTGCTTTGAACTCCTCCATTACTGACGTCAAAGGCAACTGTAGCTTCCTAGATCTACAAAGAATGCCAAATCTGTAAGCACTCTTGGGACACCTAACCACTTCCGGTAGTACGAGTTCAACTTTTGGATCAACCCTGGACACCACCACCTCATAAACTTGCAGTTACCACATGATCAGTGGCAACAAACCAAACTGGCAGCACCATACCTTTGCATTTTCAGGGATTAATGTTCTGTCCGCCCTCTTGAGCCATTCCACCACTTTAATGGATTTGGACACCTCGATGCCTATCGTTCAACTTATCTTCATACCAACGGCCCAAACTCTTTACCCCCTGCTCAGAGACCCGAGGTATGTCCTCACCCCCAATACGAAACCTCTTCGCAACCACCATCCCCTTCCTCAACGACACTGATTGGCTCTTCCAGACCTTATCTCATCCTTGTTCAAGCTACTAGATCTTCAAGTCTGCGGAGCCCCCTATCAACCCGGGTCTCATTATCTGAAACAATTGTCAGATCATCCATAAACGCCCTGATCGAAGGAACAACAACCTCCCCAGCCAGCGTCAAACCCTCAATCTCTGAGGCTACATGACGGGTCAGCACCTCCATACTTAGAACAAAGAGCAGCGGTGAGACTATAGCATCCCATCAGAATACCAATTTCGAGTGCCTGCCAATCCGTCGTGTAAGTCCCAGTCGCGAATCTCATCCTGAACTGACTGTAAAAGCTGTGCACCAGCTTCCGGACCACCTCTGGAACCCAGAAAAACTCCAAAGCAAAATTGAGGTAGCTGTGAGACACTGAGCCATAAGCATTTGCCAGATCCAACCAGATAATGTCCACATCCTTCTTCTCACGCTTACACCGCTAGATTGACTCCCAAATCATCTGGACATGTTCCACACACCCAGGAAAAGCGGTTCTTCATCACAAAGTCTGTCAGTCGCCTTGCCAAGACACTAAAAAGTATCTTACAATCCACGTTCAGAAGCGGAATGGGTCTGAACTGGCCAATCCCCTGGGAATCCTCCTTTGGGATGTACACCCTTCAGCCAAGCACCAGCTGGCTTGAACAATCCTTTTTCGCCAGAGCCCCCTGTGGATTTGCCACAGCACCCTTCGGACACTAAGACAATACTTGCACAACTTGTAGGACAAGCCATTCTGACAAGCTGCACTCAGCTCGAGCCTTCCTTACCTCAGCATCTACCTTCCATAACCTCAACTCATTCAAGTCAAAACTGACCTCAGGCTCCTGGGGCCTAACCAGTCCTGGCAGCTCAAATGGCTCCCCTCTTCTCTCATCACAATATGTTGCTTTCAAATGCTCCTCTTACTCTTCCTTGGACACCTCCAACCTCCAAACCTCTCCAAATAACCTCTTCGCATACTTCTGCGGATTTCTATAAAACTCCTTCCTCTCCTTCCCCCTCCTTTTCCGCTTCTTCTCTCATCCGAATACCTCTTTTTCAATTCCTCATGCAGACCCTCCAGGGTAACTCTGTCTTCCTCATCTGAATTGCCTCCATCACCTCCAACGCAAACTCATCTGCCCTCAGTTGAGCCATCACCCGCTCCCTCCTTGACTCTGGTTTCTGCACACAACTCATAACACAACCCCTCAAACATTCCAATCTTCCTACACTCCCAGTCAACTCTACCTCCAGAACTTTTCCAAGTTTGCTGTCCAGCAGCTTCCACTTATCACTACTTAATTGCTGAGGGCCACGCAATTGACTCCTTCCGCTCCACCGCAGCACGTAGAGCACGCCGGGGGTCACCGGCACTGTGGTCAGAAACCAGACCGGGACCTCCCACTGTCTCACCCAGCTCAACGCCGGTGCAGTCATGCCCTACTGCCACTTCTCCACACCTTGTCTTTGCCCTGTGAACTGCCACAATTCTCCTTCCCGTGAACTCCCTCCCACATCCCTCATACACACCCTCTTGGTTTTGGTTTCCCTATTCAGCGCGACTCAACGCGAAAAGGCGGATGCGGCGGGTCGATCAAGTGGGCACACACTCACCAATAGGGTTAAAAAGCCCTCCCACTGTCACCGATTGTAATCTAAAGATACTGTTTAACTTTGTGGTAGCCCCATTTTTCACTGTTAAAAACAACTTTCTCATTACCTATGGCATTTCCTGCATTAGACACAGAAATGACTTGTGACCATTGACCTTTAACCTTAAAATAAAAATAGTAATTTTGTCTGTATGGCGATATATAGGCCTAATTCAGTTTAAGTTGTTGAGATATTGACGTAAAGAGACAGGCTTGCCTAAATAGTACACAAATTAAATGTGACCTCCGACCCTGATATTTTCACAACACGATTTAATCAATCCATCTGTCTATGGTGAAACAAGGTTAACCACTACAGCCGAGCTACTTGAAAACCCATAAACTACTTCAGATATCGCAGCAAGTGCAAATATGTCACCTACAGCATATCAAGTGCATAGAGTGACCTGCGACATTTAACCTCAAATTTTATTCCAGCTTTGAATCTATAATAACATATACGCTACTTCATTTACGTTTTGTCTATCAATCTATTCTAGAGATACATGTATTGCAGTAAACAATGTAAATTTCTTGCATAAAACACAAGTGACAATGACCTTTGAACCTTGACCTTGACCTGAAATTCAATCAATCCTTTATACCTACTTCCAGCAAGTTTAATGGAAATCGACCATGTTTTACCCGCAATATATTGACATATTGACTGAACGTTACACAAGTGACCTGTGATCTTTGACCTCTGACCTCTTTCCCTAAAATTCACTCAGTCCATCTATCTAATAGTGCGGAATACTTCAGTCCAGTTCATTATAAAAAACTTCAATGTATTCTTGGGACATTGCAGCGAATTGAAATGCCTAAATAGTACACAAAATGGGCTGTAACCTTTGACCCTTTACACCATCAAAATCAATCCAGCTTTCTATGTGATAGATATTTAAACTTTAAAATCAATTTTCCTAAAAATTGATCATTGAAGTATTGCAGTATATAACGCATTACCGATAGTATGTTGACTGCATATTACACAAAGTAACCTGTGACATTGGACAGTACAGTAACCTTGTGACTAATGTGTCTAACTTGTACTTGTAATTGAATGTGTTTAGATTTTAAATTTCACGGCCATATTTTGCTGAATATTTAATATATGGGTACGTGTTAATGTCATGGTGTTCAATTCACTGAGACACACCAATGTTCTAGTCAAAGCTATCATAAATATATCACGTTTTCAGGCTGTCCGTCCGTCCGTCCGTCCGTTACCGGTTCTAATTACCACCATAAATGATAACTCTGGTTGGATTTTATGTACATGTAACTTGGATCAAGTTTAGTAGTGTGAGGCATCAGTGAACTGATTAGATTTCGAAGTTGAAAGAGCAAATGTCAGAGGTCATGAGGCCTTATACATATCCGAGTTGGGATCGTTATCGCAATAACGTATATGATTGTCTTGCCGGAATTCAATGTAACTTGGGTCAGGTAGGCCTATGTAGTATATGAGGCATCGATCTACTGATTAGAATCATAAGTCTATTTTTGGGGAGTGACTGCACTTTCTTATGAGACCAGTTTCGCAAGAACTCTCTCTGATGAAAACAGACATTTGTCGGTCGCCAAATTGTCATTTTTACCAAAATACCCAACGTTGTATTGATAAGAGTGATTTTCAGGGCCTGTATCTTCTTTTTCACAAGTCATGCATTTCTCATCATTCTTAAACGTGGTTTCGACCCAAAATCTTAGTTTTACCATGAGTGATAAAAAGTCATTTTTAGCACGAGACTACTTTTGGTAATCAGTACAATTATTGATGGCGGGAATCTTATTTGCACCCCTCCTGTAGGACAGCATGCAACAACCATGCCCTTGGGCTATGCCTGTGAAATCTGAAGATCAGTAAATTTGAAAAAATGCGCCAAAGAGTAGACCGATGTAGGCCTACGGTTACACTCCGTGAAAAACTCACTGAACCAGGTCAGTTCATGAATATTGTTTCAGTAATGATGTTTTGGTCTGTGAATAATCTGCATGAGACTTGTATACAATTTGTCATGCTCGTGAATTTATACGGTACACATCTGTAAATTTCAAATAAATGTGACATATCATACACGATGAACACACACGCATTGTGAGGGTCTGAAAGAAGACTACTAGTAGATTTTTTGGTCTCAACCAGAAAATGATTTAAATCAAAGCCTTACACGGTTACTATAATTCCACTAAAACTGAGTGTCTAGCTCCCGTATTTTGCTCAAGGTTCTTGGATGGTATATACCAGTGTATTCACACAATGTCAGTGTTTAAACTTGACAAAGAGATGCCTTTCCTTTAAAAAGGATCGGCTTTGCATAAATCTAGCGATAATCATCGGAATTCCAGTATTGAACCCCCAAACTGATTTTTTTTTACCAAAAATAATTAAAATATAATGTATCTTTTAGCCAAAAATGGACCCAACGGCTAAAACAAAACGATTGAGATTCGATAATCCTGATTAATACATATCTATGATTTTGTCTTAACAGGAAGGTCTTGCCAAAACTTTGGAACAATACTAAATTGCATATGAAATTCTTACGTTTTACCAAAAATGATAAATTTTGACTTTTTTGTACAGAAAATAAAAAATTGACATAATGTGTTAAAATGAAGTACATAAGACTGTTTTGAATGTGAGCAGCATCTTCTTCTACATATAAGACTGTTTCACCTTATACATGTATGCAATTTACGAAAATTATTTCGGGTATTAAGTTCATCTTTAAACGCACAGCCGGATGCGTTGAGTTAGTGACCTTTGGCTTGATGATGGTAACAATAACAAATTATGATAGTCGGTAACATAGAAAAAAAGGTTTCTAGTCTTTATTATCATTCATAAATCGCATATGAGCTGAGAACAAAGGTTTTAACCGGGGGGGGGGTAACATAATTTTAGTACCACATTTTCCATGTAAGCTTCAAACTCAAGGTCACCTCAAGGTCACAAATTTAGATACCAAGTCAAACTGAGCCCACCTTCATATACTTTTGACCCAGAACTTATAATGTGTAAAGCATAAACTTAATCAGGTCATGCATTGCACAGAAAGAACGCTTTGTTTGATATGGGG